>JADANN010000195.1:0-125199 GCA_018806985.1 Angiostrongylus vasorum | reverse complement strand
CATTGCTGCTTGCTCCTGGGATTTTTCTGTTCCCTCTTCCTGTGAATACACAGGCCGTTTCAAACATGCGCCACAAAGGCTGCGTGGGAGCGGTGAGGAGAAACCAAGATTAGTGTTGGCTCGATTACTCAGAATGCCGTTTTCTGGCAGGTTAGCTTGGACGCAGCTGCTCTTCTCCGGCTTCTCGTTGAGCCCGAATGTTCGCTCAACAACTGAAATATCTGTCCATTTCCGTGTTGCGACAAAACTGTCGTCTGAGCATTGCCCGAGACGATGAGCTTCCACCTAGACATGAATGCACGGCGCCGTCGTTGTCCCCAGGCCTTGCGCGTAATGTACCTTCCTGGTATCATTGACAGATAGCCATCATCTCCTTTACGAGCATCAACGCCGAATGAGAAACCATACATGTTTATTGCCTGCGTATAAGAGCGAGATTGGTGCTTGCATAGCGGACTTCATTCGACAAGCTAGTACAGCGTCACGTTTGTGTTTTATACGTCTTGCATATTATACCATTATTATAATACATTGTAATGTTACATACTATGTTACATTTAATTGCTAACGAAATAGTACAAAGAGGAAACTATCGATATTCGTTGAGGAATGAATGTAGTCGGCAAATAATAACAATGTTTTCATTGATTTGCGAACTGGGCGTGTCAACAAAGCATTGGTTTTCGTGCGATACGGGTTACCGGCGTGGCCTGTGCTCAAGTCTGTTGATGAAGCCTGAAAGAGATTCACCAGAGGATAACACCTGCTTCTCCAGCAAGAACGGAGGAAACGTAGAGCTTTGAACATACATTAGCTTGCCAGGTGTACTCCAACAACTTGTCTCAGCTTTTTGGTTTTTTTTCGTTAAAATAAAGAAAACTAGACATATCTCCGCTCGTTTGTACAGACTCTCGGCGTACATACGATAGAGGTGAACCACCCGCCGATGTAACAGACATGCTCGTTAGCCAGTGTTCTGCATTTGGCGCTCTTTTCAACAACCGTTTTACTTTTGTTTTTTGAAGAAGACTGTCTTTTTACTGTTGTTCAAAAGATTTTCAACTTTTCGGCGGAATTGAGATTATCATTCGAATGCCAGGCACGAATGAGTTAATGCTTTTCGTGGAGTCTCTGAGATGTTGGCTAGGCGCTGACAGACAAGCCCAGTACAGCCCGACCTCCAGAGGGAGCCGGTGCCGAGCTGAACCGGCATGACGCACGGAGCGTCACCGCCTTTGGCCCGCCCTTCAGCACAAATTCTGTTGACAACTGCAAGTGTCAGAACGAGCATCAAATGTGAATGGACCCACATAACTGATGATCGACAATTAAGTGCGCCATAGATAAAGTCATTTACGACAGATTTACTAACATCGAATTTCATCATTCTCGTTTGTTGCCCTTTGTAACACCGAAACGATAGCCGTCAACATACGGAAAAAACTATGAAGACTGAAATGACTGCCGTAGCCCAAAATTCAATTACATCACAGAGCTAACATTTTCGTCAGTAAAAGCTGATACTTGGCGGGGGCCAGTAATTGTCTTCCACTTCAACGAATACTAAAATTTTCAAATGCTACTTATTCCACAGATGCTAATCGCCATTGGAAAGCATATTTCGTACCACAGAATGCTCGGAGCTGCGTGCGCACGTTGTCAGCTTTAGCAGATTAGTACAGAGCCATTCAGCCTGGTCAAAACAGCCAATATGCAAACTGAATACTACTGAATCACTTGATGGGTATTCATTACTGCCAGGAGATTACTTCATTTAAAAGCTGTCTGAGGTGATTACCCTGCTCAATACACCACAAACGCCCCTGTGAGTCAGAGGCTTCGTTACTACGGGTATCAGACGGTGAGGTACTGGCTATGAGCTTCGCGATTTAGATATCGCCTGACTTTCACTATCTGGTTATCTCGGCGCGGTGATGAATTGCTGTAGATTGCAAAGCTCATCTGACCACGAGGTGTTGGAGGACAACAATAAAGCTTGAATAAAAACACACGACAAACAGACGAAGGAAATAGCAAAGAGAGGTAAGACTTTGTTGGCGAGGGGATTGACATGGTTTACCTAGATATATTTCTGTTTATTGCACAGGTCATCGTCGCCATAAGAAGCGTTAAAACTATGGTTCAACGCTTCAACTCGATTTCATGATTGAATTATGTTGCCTTCAATGAGTGAATGCTGAGCAGATGAGGTGGTCGGCGATTAGATAGGTCGTAATGGTTTTCATAAGCCATCAGCTACCGCCTCATTTGTCGTTCTGGGTACATTCCACATCTGATACCTGGAAAGAATAGTTTCTTCGCTTGTTGTTTAGTTCGGTGATGGCTCAGTGAATATTTAATAAAATTGCAATTGGTTACAGAGTGTAATGGGCACTTTTTAAATGGACTTCGATCACGACATTTGATACGCAATACCTGGTAATGATAAGTTGAGCACAATTTCCAACACTCACGCACGCCTCGTGGAAGGTCAGCGGCAGTGCCACAGCCATGTGTGAAAGACTCCAACAATGACGTCCGGTGATATTCAGGCAAAGCTTTGTATGAAGTGTTAATGGACCGACGAACAGAACAAGGTAATGTAGCTGTGGGCCAGTCAGTGCAAGTGTTGGAGGACCCTATTGGAGCGTGAACATTATCACTAACGTCAGATTTAGCACATTCGTGGATCTTCACTTTCAATAAGCGATAACGACTCCCCTCGCTAGCCTCTGAAATATCGCTGGAAATATTCGGGATCGTGATTGCCAAAGCTGAAGTAATCAGTTTCATTGCGGCAGCACACGTTTAAAACTTCTGGTTATTAGAGATCTCCGCGGCTCAGCTACTCCACGTTGTTGAGACAGAATCGTGGTATCCACGTCCGATTAAAAGAATATTGCAGATTTCGAGATTTGCCTTCCTCTGCGGCTGCAGGTACTGTCTGGTTCATTGATCGTTGATGAGATTATTGCTCATAGAATGCAGTGATGATACATTGCAGAAGGATCAAAAGTGTTTTATAATCCGTTTCTTCGTAGGCGGGGCTTTTTCTCGACAGTCTCCGTCAATAATTGGAAGTAACATAAGTGATCACAACACACCAAAATGAAAGTTTCAACGAGATAGATTGTACCACAGATCTTTAACACATTGGCGGTGGAGGAACAGCGAAGGTATACTTGATCGTGCTTTCATTGAGTGAATAGCAACTCACTCTTTCATTTCTTAACTTTTTTCATTGGTTGCTAATGCGATTGCCTGTAATCTCCTCACACCGTTTCAGAAAGACTGAAAATGGCTTTTACAAAGCGCTTTGCCGAAACGCTCGGAAGAGAAATGGAAAGGTGCTCGCTCGCGTAATACCTCGACAACAAGCTGTGCCGGGAATAAAAAGCCATTTCGTTACTGCCGAAACTCACCATTGTGCCGTTGCTGAAATCGCATTTCACAACAACATAAATCGTCATCAGATGAGATATACGACACAAGATAGCGTGGGTTAAACATTTCAGTTATAATGCACCGTCGAAAATGAGACAGGCTGTTAAGGGCAAACGACTGTAACACACAGTTATAAAATAAGGCTTACCAGTCAGTAACCAGGAGCTTGTCATTTCCAGCCTGTCGAAAGAACGAGACAGAAGAAAAAGAAAATTGGCGTAAAGTTGTTGCCCGACAACGTACGAATCGTTGTTTCTGCAGATTCTTAGATGTACAATGGCAAAGCTGCTCAAAGCAAAGAATGAAATGAGCTGCCGATGATCGGATGAGAACACCTGAACATCACGGTTCCAGCGTAAGCGGTGAATATTAGCATATAACAATGCAAACATCTATAATAATTTTCACTGCATTATGTGATACAACCACGCAAAGTGCCGCGATATTTGCAAATTATAGGTGCCGCTAAGGAACAAACAGCGCCGCCACCCTTCCGCTAACGCCAATTGTGTCCTTCGTTGCCCCGTCCCCGCTCCCAGCCGATCAGCACACCACTGAACACCACCTGGGGAGCTCAATCTTCGGCAATGAACTCAGTTGCGAGACCGTAGTCGAAATCACACATAAACTTATTACCACTCTTTCGATTTGCGCTCCCAAGACAATCCCTTGGCGGGTGATTGCTGAGGGCACCGGACGATAGAACTGGCTGGAGAGATAGTGAAACGATGGATCAGTTATGGTGGTGAACGCGCAGTCAAGTGGGTCAGCGCGCTCGCAGACAATACGCCCGGTTTGTAAATTCAACACCATTGTGGTTGCGGCCAGATATTGGGTATAGGTTTGTATATCTCAAGGTGAAGAAAACTTCACTCATTTCCTCTTCAGCTTGAGATGGAAGATCAACAGCAGGCGGGTTCCTATTGTCACAGGGTCATAGTGAAAACCTGGGCGCCGGACGCGCCGTGTTTACGACAAAGTCTTCGATGAAATGCCAACTTCTTTTTCATCGATACGGCCAAAATACGCTGTTTTCCGAGGATACTATTGTTGATCTTCAGATTCTGGGCGGATAGCGTGCTTTTACGAAGGCATCCTGATGACTAGATCAAGGAAACGCATATCTGCGCCAGATGACGATTAGCACAAGAGCAAGCACGACACTTCCTCTGTCTTCACTCGCTTTCCGCCGGTTAGCAAAGCGTCAACGCATGAACATTTCGGATTATTATCTCCGTTATTGTGTTCCGCGTACGGCTTAGTAGCTACGAAAGAATTTGTCAATTAATATTTACTGGTATGGGCAGTTACACGGATGCTATTATGGAAATAATTTTGACGGGAAGTCGCTGCCTCCGCACGCGTAGCCCTCGAGGCTTGATAAATGCCACAGAGTGGTGGAGGGACGCGAGGGTGGACCCGTGCCGTTGCCACGATCGTTGATGTGGTAGGTTCAGTCGTCACGCCCTGAGTAGCTGTTCTTTCGGCGGGAAAACAGAAGAAGGTGTGGCCTTTTCGAAAGTTTTTAGGGGATCTGTAATATTGTGCAGATTTTCGTCCGCGCCGTGTTGTTGAAGCGTATGACTCAGTAGTTGTGCCGCGTACGCTTCAGCTCGAAGAGTCAGTTACGGTTGTGTTGTATGTGCGTTATTGTATGGGAAGTAACATATACCACCACCTGCGATTGCCGAGAAAGAAACTACGACTGTTAGACCAAATGATTGATCAAGAACTAAATACCAAGAGGGAATCGTCAGAAACAGAGCAAATGAGTTGGTTCTTCTGGAAGATAGATGAAGAAATACTGGAAATTGAACCTAGAGGACACGCCATCAGTTTGATAATCGCAAGAATATGAACTTTCTAGTATGGTTCTGCACTTTTCAAAAGTGCATTAAAAGTATTCCAGAAAGGTTTGTCGTCATAGTGTTCTACTTGAAATTTGCCACCATCTCCCGATGATCACGGCTGCTTCGAGCGAGCCATTCTGTTTTCCGCAACGATTTTCACCAGGATATGGCTACTCACTGGCCCAACGGCAGATTTTCCCGTAACTGGTTGCAAGATTGTCTTATCTCGAGGCCAACTGTACATTAGTGAGTTCGCCTGATGCAGCTGCCTTCTCTGGTCTCAGCAGGTCGGGTGCCCCGCACTCACCCAGCTGATCAGTGCGACAGTTTGTTATAGATGATGATGTGTTTCGTGGATGATGCAAGCAATTCAACATGGTTCAGGCCTCTGATTCAACCGAAAGGGAGATGAGTCAGTGTGGTGGAGCATGGACTTGCTCTCCCACATGGCTGCAAAGCCCCATAACACGGATTTGCCAGAATCCCAGGAAAGAATGGATGGGGGCACCCTGTGGCCCGGGGCTTATTACTGCATGCTGTTCGCGTGGCAGCCAGCCGCAGTTGAACACACCTGATCTCTGAGAGCACTGAAAGACCGTAGGCAAGTCAATGGATTGAGGAGCCTTGAATAGCCAGACATAACCAGTGTGAATAAGACACTGGCTTTATAACTTAGCATTAGATGAATCTTCCTTCCTGTTACACATGGCAAAGTAGGTTTATCATGAGTGGTAGCTCATCATTGATCATTTCGAAAGTTTTGTGTTTGAGCCAGTCCTTTCTCAAAAATCAATCATATCTATCATAATCATTACTAGATGTGTTGTAATAGTGGTAGACTTTGAACGTTTACTGAAGGTCAGCATCATTCGGCGCCTGAGCTCCCAATCCATTGTGCTATCACTCTGCTTGTTATGCCAGTTGCTAAAGAAAAAGTTTGCAAACAATCGCTTTATTTCATAGACAATGGAGAATTATCATATTTGAAGATAATAGAACAAAGTCGATAAAGTTTTGTTTGAAAGAGTTGGCTTGCCCACTACAATACATTTTTACCTGCGTTGAAAGTGAGTTTTCAGGTTCATTCGATCTATCGAAAATGCCCTGGTTGTCTTCACGGGGTCAGAGTCCCGTCAGCAGTGGCTACTTGGTCACCATAAAGCAAGAATAGCTCTCACGACTCAACATTTGGACACACAAGAAAAGAAAGAACAATACTTGGTGCATTGGTGCTTTACCGTTACTGCTTTCGATTACAACATAACGAGTAGCTTGTTGATCTTCACCATGAAATAATCTTAGTCTTAACTTATGTCAGAAATGAAGCATTCAATAAACCACACCTGCTTTCACATTGTTCAACACCTATCGCAAATCATAAATGGCGATGAAATAGGCCGTCACAATAATTTTTCTGCCTGCTTCCACAAAAAGCTTCTGTCCATGCCACCAGCTATAGCGCATTTAAAAAACCATTTTGGGCATATATTTACCTTCGTGGAATGATGAGTTATGATGGGATAGAAAGCAAAGATTGTTAAGTTTGATCCGCCGCCTTCTTCGTCGTGGGAGTAACCGCAAGGAGAACACCAACCAGCATTTACACATTCACAAAGACGAAATCCTTTAAACAGCTCCAAACCAAGATGAAGTAGCTGAAGAATGCTGTGGACACGAATGTGAGGAAAACGAATCAAACGCAAGAAGTGCTGGGATCAGGAAGAACTGGTGTCACTTTTAATCTCAGATATGAACTGTTCATAACGTATGCGAATTCCATAAAATACAACAGTTATTTCGCACTTTCAGGAGAGAGGCATGACACGCTGACACGTGGGAGATCACGAGTCAACTGCCCTAGAGATTGAAGGATTTGGCGGAAGGGAGGCAACTGCTCTTGCGACTTGTATACAAATCAGCAAGCATCTTATTTTGTGTTCAGCCCGAAAATGGAGAATGCAGAAATTACCACAATCGCTTGGAGGGAGACAATAGGCTTTCATAATATGTAACAGAAAATTGGCTCTAAAGATGATAACTGGGCGACCACCTGGCCCAGGCCGACTGTGCCAAGATGAGCCCACAACAGTGCACTGTGCCGTGGTTGTACAAAGGTCACACTGACTGCTTTGTGAGTCTAGTGGCCCGGATCGACAGCTGAACGGCAGTGGCCACCAGAACCGACAGGCCTAATGTGCTGCCAATGTAGCACATTGCACAGCTGGCCAAGAGCATCACCATCGACCGCTACTGAATGCGCATCTTCTGCGCAAGGAATACTGCGATAAACAAATCTGGTGCCTCTGAACTCGCATTTTGCACATCTGCCGTGTAAATGTTTTTAATTCCACAAGTAGATTACATGGGATACTGGGACGGTGAAACAAGATTGCACTGAGATCCTTTAATAATGAGTGTGCCGTAGTTAGAACCTCTTCCACTCAAAGGCTTTCACTAGTCAAACTGGCATTGTCTGGGAGTGTGTCCAGCTGTAACTGGTGAGATGCCAGACCAGCACTGAGAATCAATGATTTGATCAGAGCCGTATGGAAGATAAATGAAGTCGGGAGCAACACGCGAAATGGGTCTGAAGAGTTTTCTGCGATTTACGATTCGAAATGAATCGAATATAAGATCTGCTGCATAAAGTTACACATCGAAGAGCGGTCGTGCGAAATAAAATGATAACATCGTGAATCTTTACTGATGGTACAATACATGCAACTACATACTAGGAATACGAGTAGTCCTACTTCATGCAGCAAAGAGATCATTCGCTTTCTTCCGAGCCAATAGCTTCGGTAGTTAATAATCGTTCACCCAATAGTTGCAGTTTCAACGCGCGAACTTACCATCTTCAAATAATTTCGCTGTCATGTTGTTATTTGCGTAAAGTAGTACATTTTACAGGCGCAAAAAATAGCGAGAGCGACTTGGGAGGAGGCAGAATAACAAAAGAGGAGATGGCAGGGCTGATGCAGACCTCACCCATAGAAATATTACTTCTCGAAATCAAATGTTTTTCTTTCTGACATCACGAAAATTTGGCTATTACGACGAAAAAATAAAGAACCAACTTTTAATCTGACTCGCTCTATGTTTTATAGGGCCTGATGCTTAATTAATGTTGTTGAGCATATGGGCATATTGAAGCAAGAAAAACTGCTAACATAATGCAAAGCGTATGGAGACGTTGCGGTCAGTTATTGTAGCCGGTAGAGGTATCAATGACAAGGGAATGCCACGAAATCCACGTCACGAAGGTAAAACGCCACCATGATCTTCGTGGTCGGTGTGGCGTACGAAGTTGCCATGTGATGTAATCCAGGTTTGCCGCTTGTCTGCCAGCCAGGTAAGGCCGAGATCGCAGACCCGCCCTGACCTTTTCAGGCTTCAGTGAAACTGCCGAAACGTCAGCTGCTGTATCCCGATACCCACCAACAAGGTGCCCGCCATTGAAAACATCGAGAGTTGGCGAACAAAGCCAGAAGAAAAGAGGCGTTGGTAAAGTCAAAACATACGCCACCACGAAACCAGCATACGACAGAGCCTGACGCCGAACTACAGCGTCCAGAAAGGTCAGCCATCAGACTTTCGATAGCCACGCTATCTCCAACCACCGACATAACAGGTTCGCCGGAGAGGTGATCAACACCGACTTTGCGTAGTTCAATTGGATCGGTTGTTCACAAGTTACCTGTCCGCTACCGCAAGAAGATCAGACATGTTGGAAATAATATCACAAGGCTTGACACCAGCCGTCTGCCACTGAGTCAGCCATGCGATCAAGCAGGCCTGAGAGGTCAATACTCCAAGAGATAACAGCAGCCCTGAAGTCCAGCAGGCGGAACAGCCTCAAACCACCTTCATCGATATCTTTGACCAACTGTGAAAGTACGATGGACAGGCCAAACCAAGTGCCCTAAAATTAATACCAGATGCAAACATTGGTTTGCTGGCCCATATTGACAAAGAGCAGTTGTCTCGTTTCAGCCTGGTTTAATTACGTACACGAGACGATGTAACCAAAGACAGTAAAGCTACACATATTTTGCTTGCCGACGGTATCGTTCTCAATGTCAACACTTCAGCCAAGAAACGAATGTTGCCGAGAACAGCCGCTCATCGATTCGCTCGCAAAACATGCTCACGAAAACAATGGCTTCCATGCGCCACCTCACGTCAACGGAAGCTGAATGGGCTGAGTGTCTCATCTGGGCCAACATCAATAAGGTGAATGATCAGTCTCAGGGCGGCTGGGAACGCGGCTTGCCACAAAGTTGGTCGAGATTTAGTGAAGAGAACAAAGAACAAAGGTCTTTCTTGCTACTCAATTTTTGACTCACTATTTTCGCTCGCCCAGATGGGTCAGAAATCGGATCGTGGCGTAAACAAAGAAGGGTTCCGAACAACAATCGTTAAATCAAAGAGCAGGTATGCAAAACATTAGAAGACGCTGGGCTGGAGAGATAATGTGGATGAATTTTACGGCCCATTTAACAAGCAGCAGTTATTGCCGGATTCTCTCGGAAGTCAACGCAGCCAAGAAGAAGATCATCGAAAAGTCAATGAAAACAGCAAAAATGGCGATGCACGAAACCATGCAGAAGATCAGAATTCACAATTTTTGCACACTTAAAAATCGAAGTGGCATAATACGCTAGGCAGAGATGAATGCTAGTTATTGAAACCGTGGACGCCAGAGTGCATTCACGATACCGGTTACAATATAGTCGCTGATAAGTACTGACTGCCGCCGACACCACTGTCGAGTGATATCTGTTGTTGGCTTGAGCAAAAACGTTACAATCAGTAGTTGTCCGCACTGCTGCAACATGTTTGATGCTATCATGCGAGAATAACAGTTCAACAACATTCTTACCTTTATTCCTCATTGTTTCGCCTTCGTAAACTTGGGAAAGACTCCTTCTCTTCGTCACTTCGTCGGTTGAGGCGGCGTAAATACGAAAGCTTGAGTAGACGGAAAAGTTTTATCTCATTAAGCAAGCTTGAAATTGAACACATCATACTGTCCTCTGCTGAGGTTGAAAGACGTGGCAGAGCGATAACTTGTCTTTTTCCAGGCCTGAAGATGAAATGGTCGTGCACAGCCCACAAATGTTGCTATTTTGCAACACAGGCCGTAAAAGGAAACGCACACATTTACTTAAACTATTTTTCAACCGCTTCACTCACGTGGGGAACGCTCCGCCAGCATCACACATCACTGACAACTTGTGGGGTCATATCTCAGCATTATTTGTAAATTATTGCTGATATAGCTCAAGAGTAAAATGGAAATCGATTATTTTGAAGTTATTGAAAGCCTGCTTGTACTCACAGAGTGAGAAATCTCATCATCATGCCAGTCGGCAGTAATAATTTCCTGCGTTATAGTACGATGTCGGCACTGGTGCCGACCATCGATTTTCACTCCCAAATTCGACGATCACGACGTTTCGAAGGGCGGTGCAGGCGAATGTCTCGTTTCCGCCTCTTCTGGTGAATGGCACCTGAAGCCGTAGGCTTTGGGCACCAGGCCTGCGAGTAGTACTCCTTGACCATCAAGGATTTCTCCATGACTGCTTACCAGGTTGAATCAAAGACTCTCTGAAAATCGCATTTAGCAGACAGAGCGGTGTCTTCTTTGGTACTCGCGATACGTGGTTCATTGTACAATCTGAGTCCCCTCTGCTTACCACATGGCTCTCTGTCAATAGATATTGCAGACGCACAAGCAGACTGGGGCGATAGCCGCTGACATCGCAGAAACACTCCAGGGTCAGTGGTCTCAGCTGGTCTTCACCGGCTGTGGACAGCCAGCATAGACAGGTAACGGAGAGTTTGAGCCAGTGTGCTGATGACCAAGTGGAAGGCTCTCGCTGCCTCTGCGCCACTGCCCGTGACCTCGGAGCCGTTCGATTTTCGCCCACCTAGAACACCTGATTCGGGAGGAATGGTGCAAGTACAAACATAGATCATCCTCCTTTTCATATGACGGAAGGCGGACATGGTTATCGAAGAGATCCGAGTAGCGTATTGCAACACCTTCTCGATCGCCTTCAGATCTGTAATTGCCTGGTGCAAATGGAGCGCACCATAACATGATGTTTGGTGCTTTGCGAGTTTCGCCTGCGCTGCCTTCCTAAGATCTTCTTATCGTTGCCTGCATATTTGTTCGTAAGAGTCAGTGGCTGTCACTGTGCGATTCGCTGGGCGAAGTCAACGGCAGCTTCTGAGACGTATTGGTGATTTTCCTCAGCGGCGCATGATGATCGTGGTCTGTCGATGTATTGCTGCTATCAACAGTCATCTAATGAATTACCAAGTCCCACTTTGCGGCTCTGGACTGGTGGCTTAATTTATGAGTCGAAATGAATCTGCGTGAGACTGTGGAGCCTGAGGTGGAAAACATGACATCGGTTGTGGCAAAACCTTTATTTGCAGATGTGGTCGTACTCTTCCATTGAGAGATTCCCACATCCAACGTTGGAGATCAAGAACCAAGTAGCCGCTCACAGAGCTTGGTCGCCGTGATAAACTCTCAGATAACCACTCCAATTGTCTATTTCATGGTTCAACTCCCATTTTCCATCTGGCATTCTCGGTGTACGGCCTTCAAGAACTTCTTCAAGTTCATAGACGCTTCGACTTTCTCTTCAACGTTTGATATCGGCGTAAACGAGATTGTCGTGCCGGTATTGACCACATCTTTATCAGCATTCGATTGGTTGTAGTCAATGAATCGATTTACGGTCAATGGACGTTGACTTCCTTCATTTGAGCCCGGTCATAGACGCCGTCAACGCGACATTTTACCTTTTGATTTCTGCTTTACGAGCAGCAGCTCAGTCGGAGAGCTGATCGCAGAGTAGAAAGAACATATTCTTACAGGCAGCTTCCATTGGTCGGCGGTTTTCAGCTGGCAGATAAATTATGTTTAGCATTTATACCCACATAGCTTGCAAGGCGTATTCATGCATGCGTGTGTGGGTGCGTTCTCGCTTATGCGGATTGTATTCTAACACTCAATTCGGCCAAAAGCTTGCAGTGAAGTGACGGGGAAGTATATGGGGAGGCAGGTTAGGAGTTGCCTCCAACAAATAAGCTCCATCTCCACTCTGGGAGAGCCTGGCAAGCTACTCGTGAGTATGCAAGCCCCCACGCTCAGAGCCCAGCAAGCTATACCTGGGTATAAAAATGCTAAACATAGTACGGGCCTCATTTCTCCTGACGCCCGAAAGAGCTCCCAATTTCGCAGCGTTGGATAGGACGAGTGGAGAGAGGCTGCTAAAATCTCAGGGCCAATGGAAGCTGCCTAGATTACGAAGAACTATGGCGACGATTCTGTGCCTACAATGAATGCACTTACACTTGTATCCGAGTCTACGATAGAAGACTTGCTCAAGCAAGCAAGAAGGATAAGGTACGACGTCATCGCCCTGGCCGAGAGGAGACGACGCCATCCATTCAAAGCCGTCTATGACACCGGAGAAGAACTGTTCCCCGGAACATGCAATGGTAGAGGAGTCGGCGGCGTCGGCGTTCTCGTCAGCACGAGTTTGTCCATGAACATGGATTCATTCGAACAACTTACAACTCAGAATCGGACGCTTTACGATTAAAAGATGTGGATCAATGCCGGCTTTGACAATCTCCGTCTGTTTACGCGCCGACATCAAACTATGACGAAGAAGAAGTCGAAGCGTTCTATATGGACTTGGAGAAGTTCTACAGAGAAGGCCATACATTCTGTCAAAGTCATCATTGGAGATTTCAATGCCAAGATTAAAGACCAAGAAGAACGTCAGGTTGGAACCCTATGGATTAGAATGGAACGAACAGGGTGAGCATCTATCTGAGTTTATCATGGCGACCAAAACCATCTATGGTAACTCGCAATTCCAGAAGCCCCAGTCCTTAACGTTGGACGTGGGAGTCTCCCAATGGAGAGTACCATAACGAAATAGACCACATCATTGTAAATAGAAAGGTTTTGCCTAACCGATGTCGCTGTTTGTCCCGAAAATTCTACACAGGGGTCAGAACCATCGTCTCCTCCGTGCCAGATTCAATTTCTCGCGGAAAGAGAAAAAAAAGCCGTTAAATTCAAAAACCGAAGTCTCAGACCACCGTAAACTGGGACTTATTCAATCCATTAGACGGCTGTTCGAGAAGATGCAGCAGTCGATAACATCGACGAAGAATACGTTCGGCTCATTCAACATCTTCACGTTAGCGCTATGAAAGCTGAGAGTGCGAAAGTCACCAAGATACGTCTGTCTCCAGAAACACTAGAACTGATACGCTAGCGTTGAATCGCACGAACTGAAGGCAACCGCGAACTAACGTCCGAACTTGCAAAACAATGCAGACAGGCGATAAAAGAAGGTCTTAGAGAGAGAAGAGCAGCAGTAATGGTCGAAGCTGCAGAGGCTGGGAAAAAGCATTCGCAAAGCCCACCGAAGCTTGGCCAATTGCATGACCAAGATGATTGCACTCCGACGCCCAGACGGAACAGTTACAGCGTCCAGAAAGGCAATGGAGAAAATCATTCACGAATACTACTCAGATCTCTTCGATAACCCACGTCCATCTTCCGTCATATGAAAAAAAAGGAGGATGGATATGTTGTACTACCGGTTCTCCCTTCCCGAAATCCGACATGCCATTTCGTCGGTGAAAAATCGAACAGCACCAGGTCCGGACAGGATAAGACCAGAACACTTGAAGAACCTTCCACTAGTCCTCGCAAACACACTGTGCTCAGCTCTTCACACGTTGCCTGTCTGAATGCAACATCCCCATGCTCAGTGGAAGACCAGCAGGACCGTGTTATTGTTCAAGAAGGGGTGATCTACACGATATCGGCAACTATCGCCCAATCTGCTTGCTGTCTGTCGTCTGCGAAACTTTTCACTCGAGTCGTCCTAAACAGTATTGACAGAGCATTGGACGAAGGACAGCCATGTGAGCAAGCAGGGTTTCGAAAAGGATTTAGTACGATGGACCACATCCACACGGTGACAAGGCTCATCAGTATCGCGAGGGTACAAAAGACCGCTCTGTCTCACTTTCATCGATTTACGGAAAGGTCTTTGATTCAACTGAGATAGAAGCAGTCATGGAAGCCCTTGATAGTCAAGGAGTCCCTACTCAGTAGATAAAGATTCTTCCTGAGCGTGTACAAGAAATTTCACAACCAAAGATTTCACCATTCTACAACGATATTATCATCGACGTCAAAAGAGGGGTTAGGCAGGGCGATACCATTGTCGCCAAAATTATTTACCGCCACCCTCCAGAACGTCATGCGAACATTGGAATGGGATGATATGGGAGTGAAAATCGATGGTCAGCAGTTACACCATCTTTCGCATTGCTGTTGACATCGTTCTTATAACACCAAGCATTAGCCAAGCGGAACGAATGCTTGCCGACTTTGATAAAGAGCTTTGTAGTGATGCAAGTTTCTCCGCCGTACTTTCCTTAAATAATGTGGGGCCCACCTTTCCAGATGAACGACAATTTTCTAAAGCAGGCTCCCAACACGATAACTCAAAATAGTCAATTTCTACTTTCATTGTTACGCGACCATTTTACACTTCTTGAATAACTTATATCAACAATAGATTTACAAAATAATACTGAGATAAGTACAAGTGCAGTATTTTACAAGTTATTTGTCAATTGTTTACTGAGAATGAGCAAAATCTGATGTGATGTAACGTTGAAATATAACAGGAAAATAAGCGGCGTTCCCGCGTGGAACGTGGGGAAAGGAAAAGCGGTTGAAGAGCAAGAAAAAATAGTTTAAGTAAATGACTATTAGACGTGTATGCGTTTCCTTCTTTTGGCCACGATGTTGCAAATAGCAACATTTATTTGATACAATACTGGGTAACGTTTTGACCGGTTTCATCTTCAAGGCCTGGAAGATAAAGTTATCGCTCACCTTTTCAGCCAGATACGTCAACAACCTCAACAGGAAAGCCAGACAACCTAAAAATGATGTGTTTGGTTCAAGCACTCTTAATGCTCAAATAAAAACTTCCGTCTTTACTCAGCTGCTCATTGAGTTTACACCACCTCAACCATCAGCATAGATTCTGAAATTGTTGAAGAAATAGAAAGGAATCTTTCCGTCTTTTTAAGTTTACAAGTGTGAAACCATTTCCTGAAGGATAAAGATTAAGAATGTTGTTGAACAAATTTATTCTCTGCCTTATTCAAGCATCAAACATGTGGTAGCGCTATTGGCGTTCTTCGCCTGTTCAATAACACCGCGTTTTTCCTCTTAGCTTCCGGCATCCGTTTGTAAGCGCCAACGCTAGGGCCTCACTCGACAGTAGTGTCGGCAGCAGTCGAACGATTTTGCCGCATCGTGAACTTTTTCTACCTTCGTTCAATTATCTCGTGTCTATCATGATACTATTAACAACCATTTCAGCAATAAATACATAGTAATAGACGTATCGTTCTACGGAATGCACTCCTAGTCAATGAAATTTTGAAGTTTCAAATTTTTTATGCTAAGAGACGTTATTCATCACCTCTATCACCTGTCTGCCTGCTCATCGTTGTGTGCCTCGAACTGGGGCCAGTAAACCTTCGATTTTTTCCCCTACCGTGTGCAAGAGTAGCCGAGTGGATTCTGATCGCTCTATGGACTCATTGAGCATCATAGCTTTTTGCTGTTTTCGTGAAGAGCTCTGACCATCGGGTAGGTCGTCTTCTTGCAGTACGTTTGACTTCCTGAGGAATCCAGTCACTAACTACTCTTGTTCATCGGTTGTCGTTCATACGCATTATCTCTCCAGCCCAGCTTGTCTTCTAATGTTTTGCATACAGAACGGCATCTTTGATTCTTGATTGTTGACGCAGGTTTTATCTTGTTTACGCCACGATCAGGTTTCTGACCCATCACAAGTTGAGGCAGAAGGAATCGTGGAGTCGAGAAAATTGGGTATAGAGACTGCTGTTCTTTGTTCTCTTCACTAAATCCTCGATGCTCTTGAAAGGCTTCAAAGCCGCGCGTTTCTTTGCTCAACCCTGGGGCTAAGTCATTCACCTTATTGATATCCCGACTTAGGAAGACGTGGGTGGGACATTCGGAAACATTCCTTCCGTTGAGCGTGAATGGCGCATGAGAAACCATTGTTTTTCGTGAACATGGTTTTTGCGAAATTAGCCGAAGAAGAAATCGATGAGCATTCTTTCGACGAGCGTTACAAAATCGGCAAGCATTCGTTTCTTTTTGGCAAAGTGTTTGACATTATGAGAACGATACCGTCAGCAAACCGAAAATGGTGTAACTGCCGACTATCGATCTTCAGTTCCATGTCGTCTCATTCCATTGTACGCATGAATTCTCCATAGTGGAGGTAAGTACTTTGGAGAGGTGGCATTGCCTGGATTAACTGCTCCTTTGACGTCAATGTTAATATCGTTGTAGAATTGTGACATCCTGGTTGTGGAATTTTTTATAGAATCCTTACACACTGAGCAGGGACTCCCTGGTTACAATCCATCATTGCTTTTTCACAGTTGAGTCAAAGGCTTTCTTTAAATCGATGAAAGTGAGACAGAGATTTGTTTTGCACTCTCGCAAGACTTCAAAAACTCTTGTTATCTCTTAGATGTGGCCCATCATGCTAAATCCTTTTCGAAAACCTGCTTGTCACATGGCTTCCCTTCGTCCAGTGTTCTGCCAATCTTGTTTAAGCTGACTCGAGTGAAAAGTTTGTAGACGACAGACAGTAAGCAGATTGGACGATAGTTGCTGATATTGTGTAGGTCACCCTTCTTGAACAATAATGCGGTCTTGCTGGTCTTCCACTGAGTAGGGACGTTGCGTTCGGACAGGTAGCTTGTGAACAGCCGATCCAGTGTGTTTACGAGGACTGGCGGCAGGTTCTTTAGGTGTTCTGATCTTATCCTGTCCGGACCTGGTGCTGTTCGATTTTTCACCGACGAAATGGCATGTCTGATTTCGGAAGGGAGAACTCGGTAGTACAACATATCCATCCTCCTTTGCTTCATATGACGGGAGATAGACGTGGCTATCGAAGAGATCTGAGTAGTATTCGTGAATGACTTTCTCCATTGCCTTTCTGGACGCTGTAACTGTTCCATCTGGGCGTCAGGTGCAATCATCTTGGTTTCAGTGATTGGCGATGTTTTGGCTACCAACGCTCTTGCCAGATCTTACAACTTTGTTCATAACTCGATGTTTTCTCCAATAAGCAGACACAAAGTTGTTGTTGTTGAATTTATCAGGATACAATAGCTGACGTTTCGGCGGTTTCGCCTTCTTCAGAGCCTGGAAAGGTCAAATTGAGATGCGATCTGCTCAGCGAAACACTTTTATAACCTAACTTCAGCAGATAAAAACTTAACAAATAAGTTTACATCCACATAAAAAGCAGCTTCATTTAAGCACCCACCATTTATTTTTTGAAAATCATGAGTTGGCTTGGTTGCCTTCGATGACGTGGATTTTCGTGCTATTCCTTGTCATTGGTCACCTCATTTTTACCTACCAGTACAAATGGCAACCACAACGTCTCCATACAAGCTGCATTATGTTATAGTTTTTCACTTGCTCTTCGTCGCCCATAACATGCCAAGCAACATTAAAGATTAAGCATCCGAAACATATAAAACATAGGAGCGAATTCGGATTAAAAAGTTAGTTCTTTGTTTGTTTTTTCGTCATGAAGCTTAAAATTGTTGCAGATTTTTCGTGATGTCCATGACGTTGGAAAGGAAAAACATTTAGGATTTCGGGAAGTAGCATATTTCTACTATCGTCGAGTGCGGCGTATTTTGCCATCATATCTTTTGTTTATTCTGCTCTCCCTAGTCGCTTCTCGCTATGCGCTACCTTAAAGAAGGCAATATGGAATCTGCTACTTTTGCAGCTATGTTGATAACAAATAACAAAGCCGCTGACAGTATCCGAAATTATTTGAAGATGGTAAGTTCAACAAAAGAAGATTAGATGTTGTATGATAGCGTTCAAAGCTTTAAAACAGCTATTGAAACATAGTGAACGTTATTAGATCTAACTACCAAGCCTATTGTGGTTTCAGATAACGAAAGCGAGTGATCTCTTTGCTCACACATGGTCGGTCGCTTTGAAGATGCAGTTCTATCTCGTATTCCCTGTTATTTTCATAACCTACAAGCTAATATGTAGTTCCATGGCTAATTTATTTTGATTACCATCGGTAAAGATTCACGATATTTTATCATTTTATTTCACACGACCGCTCTTCACGTGTATAACTCAGATCCCAGCAGGTCTTATATTCGATTCATTTTCTCGAATCCATCATCCACTAAGCTCTTCGAACATTTCGCGTGTGCGTATGGTTACAGCTTCAGAATTTTTTATCTTCATGCAATGCTGGTCAAGTCAATTTTTCTGTGGTGTTCTGGGATGCTTGGGGTCTGGCGTCCTCACTTGGATTACAGAAGCGGACTGCTCCCAGACCATTCTGATACCAAATTTCCTGACAAGAGATGGATGAAACCTTTAGTGACCCCCTGTTGGGGTTCTAATTCAGCACAAAAATATTTATTTAAAAGGATCTCCGGAAATATGTCTTGATTTCACCGTCTACTTTTAAAATGACATATCCTGGGCTCAAAAGTATAATCTACTAATGGAATTAAAAACATTTTGGAACCAACAAATTTTTTCTACACATTTTGCCAACGAAAGATATGGATGTGCATTTCTGTTTCAAAAAACTCTTGAGTTCAGGGAAACTGGAAGTAACTCAAGGTTGTTTAAGTCACGAGTTGGTTTCTAAAGCATTCCTTGCACAGAAAGTTGTCATGATGGTTAAAAAATGGTATTCGGTAACGAGAGGTCCTACAAGTACGGTCGATGAGGCAATTATGTAACCCATCTCTTCCAATTTCTGCGCAGTCTGGCTCGACATGTGTTCGTGCAATGTCGTAGTGAAAATACTGCATCCCCATCTGTTGCCCCATGCAGGGCACAGCCTTAAAGTTTTGGTAAATTTCATCGGTTTCGCAGACGTACTTTTCAGTCGTAATATTTTCCTGATTCAGAAAGCTGTTATCGATCGAACCACTTGTAGACCACAAAACAGTCAGTGTGACCTTTTTGGTACAACCACGGCTTTGGGTACTGTTGTGGAGCTTTATCTTGGCGCAGTCAGTGGACGAATGGTCGCTAGTTATCATCTTTTAGAATTAATTTTCTGTTGCATGTGAGTATGGTGGAAGACGCATCATTTGGTTGCGCAAAGAAAAATGTTGACGATATCCCTCCAAAACGACAATTCCTTTGATTGTCATTCAATTTCTGCTACATTCGTTTGCCGAGTGCGTTCATTTTCAGATACTCTGAGACAAATAAAGTGCTTACCTTGAGTTCTTCTCTAAGTCCTTAAAAATTGTTCGCGTATTTAATTCCACTAAAATCCTTCAATTCATTGTCCTCTAAGGCAGAACGACGTTGGCAATATCCCTCGACCTTCATGGTCGAAATCTCCACGTCGAGATATCGTACCTCTAAGTTAAAATTCCTGAAATTAAACTTGCCGAAATAGCTGTTGTGACATATGGAATTCGCACTTTTTAACATATGTCATGAACAGTTCATATCTGCAGTTAAAGTGGTTCTTTTTACATAACCCCTGTGCCAATCCCAGCACTTCTTGCGTTTGATTCGTTTTCCTCGCATTCATTGTCCACAGCGGTCTTCGAATACTTCGCATCTTGGTTAGACTGTTACTAAAAGGATTTCGTCTTTTTTTTTAATGAATGTCTTAAATGCTGGTCGAGTTAATTCTCCTTGCGGTTTTGGAGATAGCTGGGTTAAGGCTTTCCCATGCGGCTTGAAGGGGAGAGCGTTGAGGCAGGGGTCGAACTAACGTCTTTTGCTTCCTTATCCCATCACCAAGCTCTGCGCTACTTTCCAGTTCCACAATTAAAATATATGCCATAAAAGTGCATAAAACTAGTTTTTTAAATGCTATATGATAGTGTAGCACATGGATAAAAAACTTTTGTGGAAGCAGGCAAGAAAAAAATTATTTTGTACATCCGATGTTAATTTCGAGCAACCTAGTTCTTCATGACATCATTTATGGTTGCGATAGTGTTCTTAGGTGTTGAACAATGGCTTACGACAAGGTGTGGATTTATTGAGATGCTTTCCTTATAAAAACCAGTTCGATATTTCTAACTAGAAGTTAAGACTAAGATTATTTCATGGTAGAGATCAGCAAAGCTACTCGTTTTATGTTCACCATCAGAAACAGTAACGGTAAAGCGCCTAATGCCAAAAGTGTGGTATTGTTCTTCTTTTCTTGTGTGTCCAATGAACGAGGTCGTTATGAACCTATTCTTGCTTTGTAAGTCGAATAGGAGCAATATGCCGAATATGACGGGACTCTTGTTATTCGTGAAGACAACCAAGACGAGTTTTCGATGTCAGTCGAATGAACCTGAAAACTTCACTTCTCAACACGCAAGTTAAAAAATGTATTGTAGTAGATTGCTGATCATGAGCGGCTCCAATAAATTTACAAACAAAACTTTACTCTTTCTCGACTGTCCTCTATTATCGGCAAACTACTTGAGTAATTCCATTGTCGCACATGAAAATAAAAAGCGATTGTTTCACAATGCAAACATTCTAGCCTATATTTTTTTTCTCTTTTCATGAGCTGGCATGCTAAGGGTAAGGAACGATGTTAGCACAATGGTTCTTAAAAGGGCTCAAAACTTGAACCGAATGGTCTTCATTTCTTCAGTAAACGTTCAAGTCCTACCACTATTACCTTTTTGACTCCCACATCTAGTAATGATTATGATAGATATGAGTTGATTTTTGAAGGACGAACGATGAAGACAGAAGAAAACTGTTCCAAACATGCAAACGCGCCGAAGAAAATGATCAATACATTGAAATACCGCCCTGCCTGGCGCTCGCGATTAAAATTCTCCACTGCCCGTGTGGCAAGGAGGGAGAGATTCACATCAACTAGCACAAGTTTTAAGTTTAGTAGCGACATGCTAAAAATCGTAAAATTTCTATTGAATAATCTTATTCACACTAGTTCCGTATCGCAACTACATTTCAAGACTCCTCAATCCAGCGGCTTGGAAAAGCGGCCCAGACTCTTTTGATTCCTTTTTTCAATTTCTCAAGAGAGTGGATCAGATGTGTTCAACGCAGTAACTTGCCCACGCGAACAACATGCGAGGGATTGTAGAAACCCCAATTTTTGGGTCGTCTTTTTAATCCATTCTTTCCTTAGAGTTCGCAAGTGCGTCCGTTGCCCTTTGTTATAACATTTTCGGAGCTTTTTTGTGGCCCGTAGTGGAGAGCAAATTCCATGCTCACCTTTTCAACTCAATACTCCTTTCTCAGAGATCTATGGTTGAGATCCCAATTAGAACCTGAACCATGTTGGAATTTAGCGCATCATCCACAGAGCACACCATGCATCATGCATCCTATAATAAACTGTCGCACACAACGTCAACACGGATTCAGTAGTGCGGAGACTTCCCGACCATCCTATTACTGAGACCCAGAGAAGTATACATCAAGAGCGAAACCTCTGCCTAATCATTTAATGAGAAATTTTGGTTACATTTCAGAGATAAGACCAATCTTACAAACGTTTTGGGAAAAATGTAAATCCTTTCGAACTGCCGTTTACAAGATTGGCGAGTGGAGTGAGCGGTTTACATCAACTAGCCATATCCGCAATTTGAAATCGTTTGCGGAAAACAGAATGGTCTCGTAGACGCTTTGCTCGAAAGCAACCGTGCCGCAGACGATGATCGTAAGGAATGAATAGCAAATTTCTAAATTTAGAACCACTTATGACGACAAATTGCCTCTGTAAGCATTGTGGATCGCGCTTTCACCTCTTTCTTTATGCTGTTAGATACTCTTTTTAATGCACTTTTGAAAAAAAGTGCAGAGCCTTTTGAGAAGTTCGCTCGATATTTGCTGAGTTATCTATTGATGGCATGTCCTCTAGGTTCAATTTCAATATTTCTTCACATCTATCTTCCAGAAGAATATGCATTTAATATGATTCATGCCAGACTCTGGCAGTTTATCTTGGGTGAGTTTGAAAGTTCTTCTTGATGCTCAGCCGATAGACAGCACAAGTTCTGAGTAAATTCGTTGTTTTCTTTCTCAGCAATCTCGAGGTTGTTAAACAGCATATGTTTACTTCCATACAATAACACACATAGAACACAACCGTAGCTGACGTTTCGGCAGAATCGCCTTCTTCAGAGCCTGGAAGCGTACACTAATACGCAACTTACTGAGTCATACGCTTCAACAGCACAAACAGGAGATGAAAATCTGCACAATAATTACAAGATCTAAGGCTTTTCGAAAGAAACCCACCGCTTTGCTTTCACCTGTTTTCCACCGAAGAAGAACAGCTTCTCAGAGTCGCATATGGTTGACGACTGAACCTCCCTACATCAACGATCGATACGAAGGTAAGCGGCGAGGTCACGTGTGATCTCGGGGCATTCCCTCCTCCTACTCATTGTAGAGTTTTTGGCATTTATCCAAAAAGCCTCGAGGAGTTTGCGCGTTGGTGTTTTAAGATCCCGATGCGAGGACAGCGACTTCTACGTCAAAATCGTTTCCGCTATGCTTTTGCATCCTACTTAATGCTTGCTAATTAGTGCTTTATACATACCAGTAAATAATTAATTGACCAAAATTCTTTCGTAACCTCAAAGAAAAAAGTGCCGAATCCACGCACGGAACACAATAGTTGGGAAATGAAATGGATCAGAGTGTTCATGCGTTGGCGAAAAAGCTGCCCCATTGGCGAATGAAATGAAAGACGAAGGAAGTGTCGTGCTTGTCTCCCTTATTGCTAATCGTCATCTGGCGAATATGCGTTTCCTATGACATTTGATCCCTAGTCATCAGGATGCCTTCGTAAAAGCTACACTATCCGCCTTTTTTCTAGAATCTCGAAGATCGACAACAGTATCCTCGGAAAGCGGTACGAAATGTTTTATTTTTTTACTGAAAGTATCGATAGAAAGAAGTTGGCATTTCGTCAAGACTTGTCGTAGCAGCACGTGCATCCGGCACCCAGATTTTTCACTATATTTGCGAGCGGTGACAATATAACGAGGGCCCTTTCTCGAAAGACGTGAATGCGGGTGAATTCAGTTGCTCGAAATGAGAATGGAGTAGAGTTTTCTTCAAGCGCAACCACTTGAAAACTCTTGAGATTGTATACAAAGATATACTTGTATACAAAGATATACTTATAACCACAATGGTGTTGAGATATTTACAAAACTCCGGAGCGTAGGTGTCTGCGGTGGGCAACGAACGCGCTATTACCCATTCCAGTGGCTAACGCGTTCACCACCACACCATGCTGGTCCATCGTTTCACCTATCTCTCAGCCAGTTCTATCGATCAGTGCCCTCAGCAATCACCCGCCAAAGGGACTGATCTTGGGAGCTACAAATCGAAAAATTGTAGTAGCCAGCAAATAAAAAGAAAGTTTATATTGTGATTTCGACTACAGTCTCACTTAACTGAGTTCATTGCCGAATTGGGCTCCCCAGATCAATCCCGTTGACGGGTATTTGCTGATGGCGCTGATCGACAGAACTAGCTAAGGGACAGCGAAACGAAGGACTCGTATGAAGTGGTGATGAAGGCGTTAGCCCCGGAAGGGGTAACGGCGCTTGCTGACTGTTCCTTAGCGCAGTCACCTATGGGCAGGAGTTTTGCAAATATCGCAGCACTATGGTGGTTGTATCACACATAATACCCTGCAGTGAAAAATTGTTATAGATGTTTGCATTGTTATATACTTGTATTCACCGCTTACACTGGAGAACCGTGATGTTCAGGTGTTCTCGTTCATCAGTCCGATCGGAAATCGGCCAACTCACGTATGTCCGACTGTTCTTTTGCTTCGTTTTTTGAAACCTTTAACCATTTTGTACATCTAGAATCTGCAAACAACCACTTGGTTCAACACGTTCATCGAATTCTCTTAATAACTGCACTAATTTTCACTTTCTTCCCATCTCGTTTACCTTCTCGATTGAACAGGTAACAAATAGTTCACTGTCTTGCTTTTTTGATAAGTAAATATACTATTTTATAACACTGTGTGATTTTATAGAGTCGTTTGCACGTTTATAACAGCCTGTCTCATTTTCTTTCATCCGACGGGTTGCACATTGCCTCTTTCATGGAAATGTTTAACCTACATACGAAAACTGTCTTATTCATTATATCTCATCTATTGGCCGATTTATGTTGTTGTAAAAATGCAATTTCATAACAACACAATGAGTGAGTTTCAGCAAGTAAGCAAGTAAACTTTATTCCAATGCAACTTGTTGCCGAGGGAGGAGTGTGCTTTACGAAGCGAGCGCTCACTCCGTTTCTCTTCCGAACTTATTTCGGTAAAAAACATCCCCTTTTGTAAAAAGCCATTTTCAGAAGTCTTTTCACAAACAGTTAATAGGGGTTGGATTTTAGGCTAAAAGATGAATTATTCATGTGCCTGACCAATGGTCTTCCAAGAAAAAAAAGTTAAAAATTAAACTTAATGAGTAGGTTGCTGTTCGCTTTTGCTCTATGAAGCTTTGATCAAAAATTGCTTCTGCTCACTTGCAAATGTCTGTTCCTTTCATTTCACTAATGTGTTAAAGAATCTGCTAATTTAATCCCTATCTCGTTCTTAAGGCTTTCATTTTGGTGTTGTGATCGCTATGATTGCTTCAATGTTATTGATCGGAGACTGCTCGAAAAAAATTTTACCTACGAGCGGACATAAAAACTATTTTTTACCCTGATCCTTTGCCTCTATGCTATCATCACTGCATTCTACATGAGCGAAATGTCTCAGAAACTTCTCATCAACGATGCTCAATGGATTGACGAATTGTTCACACCTGCATGTACAGGGGAAAAATTTTAAATCTCCTGAAATCTGCAATATTCCTTTTAATCGGACGAATTTCAGGACAGGTGAGACCTTTTTGATTCATAATCTCTTCTTTGTCATTGCTTAATTCACGGAGGTCTCCTAATATTTCAAAGTTTTAAATGGCACTTACAGTAGAAACAATTAGAATAAACGAGTTCAGTCAGAATAAACTTTATCGAGGCTGTTATTTTATGATAACTGTTCCTATCGTAGCGATCCCGCTCCATGGAGATGGTGCGATCTCTCACCGAGGTGGTAGTTGCTAAGCATTTTAATATTTCAAAATTCTGCTTAGTAGGAAGTCGTTATAGAATCACACTTCAGCAAAGAAGATCCTAGTTATTGGCAATAGTTACGCAGCGAATCAGAGGTGGAATAGTCCACGAAATGTGCACTAAATCTGACGTTGAAGTGATAATGTTCACACTCTCCAGTAAGTTCCTTAGCTAAAATTTGCTACACTGAACAATTTTTTTTTAGCTGTTCCCCTTGTTTGTATTCGTCGGTCAGAAAGCTTAACACTTCACTCTCGCTTGCTATGAGATATCACCGGAAGATGCATTGTTAAGATTCTTTCACATAAAGTACAGGCGTTAATTTCGTAGTAACGTTTCAGCATGTGAAGTTCTCTGTGTAAGCATGAAGATAGTTCACTGCCGCGATTCTTGCAACATATTCCACGAAGTTGTGCGTGAATATAAATTAGATGTGCTCTTTATCATTACCAGGTAAGTATTTGCGTCTTATTGTAAAATTAGGGAAACTGTCGTGATCAGAGTCCATTTAAAAGATCTCACCCTTGTATTCAGCAGCATACAATCACTGCACTTCTCACGTAGCCAATTCTCAAGTTTTGTGTAAAATAATTTCGCGAGCCCTACCGAATTCATGTAAAGCAGAAAGAAAACTATTCTTTCAAGGTATCAAGAATGGATGGGTCTGCCAAGGACGACTATAAATGAAACGGTAGCTGTGATAGTAAACAACGCCAAAGCCGTTCTCCACGACCTATCCCAAATAGTCACCGACCGCTCTCATCGTGCTCAACGCCATTCCTGCATTGAAGAACAACATAGAGTTCAATCCGGCTGCCGAATTGAGAGTTGGAAACGTTCCGGACCAAATGCGCTTTTGTAACGCTTCTTATAACGATGATGATATATTGTAAAACAGAATGCATATGTAGGTGTACTATTAATCCCCCTCATAACAAAAGTCTTACATCTCTTTATATTTTCCTTCGTCTGTTTTTCAATCGTGTGTTTTTTATTCTCCATTCAAGAGAATTATTTTGTTTGCTTTATTTAATTTGCATCCTCCCAACGGCTTACCGCCTCATCGTGGTTGGATGGTGTTCCTGGTGTCGGGCTGCGATGTACAGCGAAAAGATTCATCACCACGCCAGGGTCTTCCAAGATGAGGATGAGTCAGGCGATCTCATCACGAAGCTCTTCTAAGAGTAAACCGATACCAGGTTACATCACCGTCCTGATACCAGACTACCCGCATGGTGGCAAATCTTCCTCTGATCCACAAGGGCGATGACTGTTTGTGGTGGTGACGACCTGAGGCAGAATTTCTGACTAGGCTCACCTCAGGACTCCAGAAAAAACTTTAAAAAATGGAAATTATGATGAGATCTCCTCAGCCAGTGAAGATGGGCCATCCAAGTATTCAAGTAAGTATTCAGTTTGCATACGAATTGGCTGTTTTGATTGAAAAATTTGAATGGCTCTGTGCCATCTGCTGCAATGACAACGTGCACACACGTGTAGCTCCGAGCATTACATTTCTGTGAGGAGCAGAAATATGCTTTCAATATGCAGTTCTAGCCTCATCTTGTAGAGTAAATGGCACATTTTGAAAAAGGAATTTTTTGAGAAATGTTCATTGGAAGAAGTATGGAGACATTGCTTTAGTACACCAAAGTATCAAGCGCACGTGCAAGTAGTTGTCATGATGTGGAAATTGAGATTTTGGAGAATACACGGCGAGAAGCAAATTGAACGCTCATTTCAGTCTTCATAGTTTTTTTTCCCGTATGTTGACATTTCTATCGTTTCAGTTGTTACAAAAGGATAACAAACGAATGATAAGAATTCGATGTTATTTTTCATCTGTCAGTAAAATTGAGCTATCTACTGCAACACTTGAATTGTCAGTCATCAGTTATGTGGGTCCATTCACATTTGATACTCGTTCTATTTACTTGCAGTTGTCAACTAGGGTATTGCTGAAAGGAGGCGGGTAACAAAGTGGTAGTGATATCCGTCATCGCGAGAATGGTGCCAGTTCGATTCCGCTCCGGGCCGACCAAGCCTGTCATCCCTCTGGAGTCGGGAAATTGGTACTGGACTTGTCTGGGAAAAGTCACTCTCTGCAATCGAATTGGGAACGCTCTATGCCCAGCTATCTCAGGACTCCACGGAGAATTGCTCGACCAGCATTTTACAACATTCAAGATGAAATGAAAATCCTCAAGCAGCCACAGAACCCACACGTAAAAAGTTGAAAAATCTTTGGACAACGGATGCAAGGGAAGCGAATCGAATGTGAGAAGTGCTCGGATCCACACAGCAGACGTAAAGACCAGTCATATAAAAATAAAAATAAAAAAACTGGTTGTTGAAAAAAGTGCCATGCAAATTTTCTATTCTTTTATATTCTGAACATGTCTATTTTATCTTGAATTGGTTCTTTTCACCTCTATCAGTAATAGTACGCCGAGTCTGGATACAAACGAAGGAATATGTCTAGTTTTTCTTTATTTACGAAACGAACCAAAAAGCAGAGACTTAAGTTGTTGGAATTTTCCACTACCAACAAATATCGTATGTTTTCAAAAGCAACGCTCTACAGTTTTCCTCCGTTTAACATTTTGCTGGAGAAACAAGAGTGTTATCCTCTGATTGGATCCTAATTTCAGATGAGCTTCATCAACCAGACTTTGAACCTGGAGCTTGCATGCTCGATCGTAGAGCAGCCCGTGGCTTCACGCACGAAATGCATGCTGATTGACTACGCCCAGGTGTTCACCGTCAACAACATCTACCAAACTTTTGATGACCGAACGTTCGTCACTTATATTAACGATCACCTTTATTTCACTCCCTATGGTCTTCATCGACTACGACCATTCTTCAAGCGAATATGCGACAAGATTTCCCTACTCTTGTACTATTTCGTTGTAATTAAATGTAATAACATAGTATACTAACATTACAATGTATTATAATAATAGTATAATATGCAAGACAGTATAAAAAACACACAAATGACTAAAAACGTGACGCTGTCTATACAAACTTGTCGAATGAGTCCGCTATGCAAGCCATCTTGCGAGGCTCCTTATACAACACGAAGGAGCAATAAACATGTATGGTTTCTCGATTCAGCAGTTGATGACACTCGTAAAGGAGTGAGTAAACTGCTCAATCTTCAGATGGTCTGGGAGGTATTACGCACAAAAAGGGGCTGGCAATGGGACAACGACTGGCACCAAGCCTTGCCATTGCATTCATGTCTCTAAGGTGGAAGCACCAGTAATCGATCTCGGGCCGTTACTCTACTGTAAATATATAGACGACTGTTTTGTCCCTTGTTCAACACAAGAGGAAATGGACAAAATATTTCGAGTTGTTGAACGAACATTCAGGGTATATCAAGTTCACCCGAGAGAAGCCGAAGAAAACTGGCTTCTATTCCTGAACGTCCAAACTAACCTGCCAGAAAACGGCTACATTACGAAATGGTATCGAAAGCCAACTACTGAAAACATCTTGGTTCATCAACTCTCCTCTCACCACTCCCACACGAAAAGGGTGCTTGTGAGAAACATGTTTCAAACAGCTACCAGCGTGTGCACAGGAAGGAGCAGAAGAGGGAGTCCCGGAACTTGGCGCGGCAAATAGCCTTTTTTAATGGCTACGAAACTGTAGCTCGGGATAGGTGTAGAGGAAACCACAGGCCATCCAATGATAACTCTAGCGACAATAAGGTCCGGTTTATCCTGCCCTTCATTTCAAATGAAGTAAGTCAAGCTATAAAACGATATTTAAGAAGGGCCGGTCTAGAGAATTCGGTAGCGATAATTGAAATGCCACCGAGTAATCTAAGATGCCAACTAGTTCGTAACCGCCTATGCGACCGTCTATGTGCAAAGCAAAATTGTATAAATTTCCCCAATGGTAGAGACGGTGAATGCATGAGTTTGGGTACAGTTTATCTGATCTCTTGTAAAGCGTGCGGGGACGAGACACGTTGCCGAAATGGGTAGGCCACTCTGCGTTCGTATAAAAGAACACCTAGTCGGCAAACGTAAACCAAACACACGCATAGGACGCAGAGACGTAACGGAGAAGATCTTGAAGTACAGGTTACGATCCTCGCGCAGGAATCGAGAACACAAGCGCGCAAAATTCTCGAGGCATTCTGGATCAATTCCACTAAGAATCCGAAAATGAACCGCTGGGAGGAATGCCTCATTATCACGCGTGGTATTGGGCAGTACATAAGTCTGTTATTCTGATGAGATGGGTAGATCACGATCCCATGTGAACTCTGTGCGGTTGGTCTCCACGTGAAATATTTAGTGGAAGAGTCCTAGAAAGCAGTGTGTGTGTGCAAAGACTGTGTTCAACGTGAGTGTAATTTTAGTTCAGCATTTTCTCTGTTTGGTTATGGAGGCGTTTGACCGTGCAGACTGCAGCCAACTTGACCTTTCCACGCTCTGAGGAAGGCGAAATCCGCCGAAACGTCAGTTTATACGCAAATAAAGAAATAAAACAACACCTCGTGTTTGCTAAACAGAAGTAGAAAGAATTATTCAATCAATGCCGAGGTTAATAGAAAGTCGGACGTGGAAGTTACTATAAATGATTAAAGTTCGGTCTGAGAGACGCGTCACAACGTTCATATGCTTTTTTTCTCCTGTGGTGACAACGGGTATTGAGCTTCGTCGAACCTTCTTATTGAGATGCTGTTGAATGAATGCTGTATCGCAAATGAATCGTGAGGTGAAAAAAGCAATCAGAAAACATTTAGTTGCAATCACTGTTCAATCTCTTAAGTTCAGAATGGTAAGATACCCTTAAGTGACAGCGTTACTTAGAGCAAACAGGGAAAACGTCGCTTCGCTTTCATATGCCATCATAATCTGGAAGCACTACGGTATTTAGCATTCAAACACGCCCATTTCTTGGATCCTCAAAGGTTCGCCGCCTCATGATGGCTGTGTAGTGTTCATGGGTATGGGACTGTGATGTAGAGTAAAAAGTTATCCCTCCGGCACAGTCTTCCAGGCTAGGAAGGAGTGTGATGTTTTCATTCAGAAGCCCACTTAAGATTAAACCATTATCAGGAATCACCGCACTATCAAACTGGTTACAAGTTGGAAAATTTTCATCTGATCCATAATCATCGGCAATTGCTAGTGGTGGTGACGACCTGATGGAAGCCCCTGTTATGACGACCTGGGAACTCTAGGGCACCTACAAATCGAGCACCCAGTAGTAATCCTGTGTTAATACCCCACAAGTGGCCAGCTTCCATCTACGACGTTAGGCTATGAGATAGCCGGTGAGGAAGCGATCAAATCCCAGAATGTAGATGACGTGTCGGTCCAAGCGAGCACGCCCAAGATATTCCGTGGATACCGCTTTCTCGCTCTGTACCTAAAACACTAGCACAGCCTGCTCAGACGCTGTCATCACGTCCTTCCTGAGGCGGCTGGTCGATTTCAGTTTTATGTGCGTAGCCCCACTAAAAGACTAAAAGAAGAGAGATCGAGAGTGGACAAATTGGGCCAAATGATCTTTGTCATTCGTGATGGGTAACTTTTCGCTACGATATGTTAGTGACGTTGACCTCTTCATACACCCATCTGTTTTTCATCGGATAACCTTGTTTCACTTTGTTTGCCCATACTTCGTCATTGTCCTTCGGTAAAGAGAGAGTCAATCTCAAAAACTGCTACACACCGATTTGTACATTCGACGAGAGCAAACTAGACACGTTTAACAACAAAATGGTGAAAGTATTCCAGAACGCAAGTTCTTCTATAAAATCGTTGATAGAAACTTCAAACCGTAAAATAAAAAGTGCACACAGAAAGGAAAACAGGATGGAAAAATTTGGAATAGGAGATCGAAAAGAGGATGGAAACGGATTCTCACAATATTTCGCTATTACATGGAAACGAAGGAAATTGACATCAAAATTTTCAGTTCCACTATCCTGTTCTCGTATGCCCAAATCAATATTGGAGCAAAATCGCTCAGAATTTTAATTTACGAATTTCGAATTGCTACAGAAAGCACAAGGAAATGCACCAGAACGCGATAAAATCACAGAAGTTTTTAGAGGTGGAAACCACAATTTACACGTACTTATCGCAGCCCCAATGACATCCTACCTTCAAAAACCCACAACAAGTGGAAGATAGCGCGCGATATTTCCGACGAAGAAAGATGGTTGAAAAGAATTTCTGGTTGTGGGGTGGATCTCTAACAGCTCATCACGAAGTTTATCTTTTAACGTTATCAACGACACTGACGCGGCAATATCAGCTCCAACAATGCTAGACTTGGAAGCAGCATTTTACATGTACTTCTCGCAACAAACCAAATACTAGCCAACCGTAAGAGGGAAAAAAGTCCCATATCAGCGAAAGACGTCGCGCGCGGTCATCCTACCCAAGAAAGGTGACCGAAGGAATTTTCGCAGCTACCGCCCGATATGCTTGTTCAATGTACTATACAAGCTCTTCACAAAGATTATACTGTCACGCATATCAAGGACACTGGATGAGGAGCAACCAGTGCAGTAAGCAGGATTTCGACAAGGACTTTGCTGCATGGACCATATCCGAACTGTGTTCAGGGTCACCGAAGTTTGTCGGGGATGCCACCTGCCTCTAGTCCTAACCTTTGTTGACTATGAAAAAATCTTTTGGCAGTGTCGAAATGAATGCAGTCTTATCAGTGCTCGTCGACCGAAGAGTAGACGCAGTCCTAAATAAGAATTCTATATGACTATTATCGGAAATGCATTTCGAAAATACAGCTTTCCCATCGAAATAATACTATGTCCATAGAAAAATCAGTTCTATGCGGAAACATATCGAGAAAACTGCTCACTGCCGCTTTGCGGTAAATAATGAATTCACTAGATTGGGATGAGAAAATCAAACGCTTTGATGGCAAATCCTTAGTGAGTCTTCGTTTCGCCGACGAAGTGGTCATCTTCTTAAGTATTAGCATCGATACTGGGACGATGACCAGTGGATTAAACAAAGTGAGAAAAGAAAGACTACGCATAAATTGGAAAAAAGATCCAGTTCATGATAAATCCATGTTGCGAAAGGCGAACAGATCAAATTGATAGCTCTCTTACTAAAGGGTCTATCTCCTACGTGTACTTTGCGCATCAAATAAACCATGGAGAACAACATGAAGGAGAAAATAGACAGAAAAAGGAGAGCAGTATGCGCCGCATTCGGGCTTTTTCAAAGAATTCGCCGACCAAGTATCACTTTGTATCACCTGTAGTCCCGTTGATCGTCGAGTGACTCGAGCTGCCGCCAGTAAATCTTCCATTCTTCCCTATCACGTGCAAGAGTAGACCAGAGGGTTCTGCTCGCTCTAGGGACTCGTCGAGCATCATACCTTTCTTCTAGGTTCTTCGTGAAGAACTATGACCATCGAGTCGGTGGCTTCCTGCAGTACGTTTAGACATCCCTGAGGAATCCAGTCACTGACGGCTCTTGTCCATCGGTTGTCATTCATAGGCATTGCGTGTCCCGCCCACCCTACCTTCGACTGTTTGGCGTACAGTACGTGCATCTTTGATTTTTGATCGTTGGCGCAGGTCGGAGCTTCGGATCCCATCCCTTACTTGTGTGAAACGGGATACTCCTAGCGTCGTCCTTTTGACTGCGCATTCAAAAACACTGAATGGTTTTTAATCCTGCTTTCGCAGCGACCAGGTTTTGACGCAGTAGTTAAGGCAGAAAGAATGGTGGGATAGAAACGGTGAGCACGGTGTCGGGTGTTCTTTGTTCTCTTCACTACATCCTCGATGCTCTTAAAAAGCTCCCAAAGCCGTTCCGTTTCCTTCTGCTCAAACCCTGGAGCAAAAGCCGCTCATCACATTTTACCTTCCGACCCAGATAGACGTAGTTGAAGCATTCGGAGATATTTGTTCCTTCGAGCGTTAAAGGGCACATAAGACGAATCCGTTCTCCTTGAAAATCGTTTTTGTTAGATTCAGTCGAAAAGCCATTTTTGAAAGAAGGCGATACTGCCGAAACGTCAGCTACTGTTGTATTGTACTGTGTTTTTGTATGGAGATAAATGTATGCTGTTTAACAACCTCGCGATTGCTGAACAAGAAAACGACGCTTTCATATTCCAATGCCGAAGGTTAATAGAAAGTCGATCCTGGGAACTGAAAGCATTTTTTCACGGTCATTAGCAAAGTCGACAGGCATTCGTTTCGTCTGGCTGATGCATGGTAATATAAGCACGATGTTATCAGCAAGGCAAGGATGGTGCAGTTGCGGACCATCGATTTTCACATTCCGTGTTGTCGCATTCCAATATTCGCTTGACGTTCTTGAAGGTAGCGGTAAATAATTTTGGCGACGTTGTACGTTCTCGCTCAATCACTGTCTCTTTTGACGATAATGACAATATTTGTACGATTTTATAAACTGATCTTCTTTAGCTGATGCGAGGTTGGTACAGGTCTTCGTTGTTGTTGTTGTTGTTGTTGTTTTTATCGTTGCTGTTGGTGTCGTTTATCGATGGCTGACGTTTCAGCACGTATTTTATGTAACAGTAGTCTTATATTCGCTGAAACACTTATAGTATTAATGAAGATCAAAGCTTTCAAATAAACTCCATATTGATCAAAGACGCTGCACCGTGATGTTACGAGTGGGACTGGCCCACGCGTTGCTCACGTGGGGTGGCGAGCGAGACCTACCCAGGGTTCAAAAATATCATTTTGAAATAGGCGCCAGGTCACGTGTGATAGTGAGGTATTCGTCTTTCCTGTTCATGTTTGGGTTTTTGAAACTTTATTCAAGACGTCTCAAGAGTTCTGCGCTAGAATCCGGACACTCACTTCAAAATCATCGCCATTGTGCTTTTTGTGCCCTATGTATACCTAGAAGAGTGCTTTGACGCATTTTAACTTTTCCATCTAGTTGTTCTTTTATGCGACACAAAGCGGTCAACCTGTTTCCTCAATATATTCCCTCATCGCATGCCTTACACGACACCAAAGTATATTGTACCAGATTTCATGCAATCCCCATCTCTCCCGTTAAGACAGATCGTACAGTTTTCTGGGCTGCACAAACGATCATAGAGGCGGATGCGAACTGACTGACTGCATAGGGTTATTGGGTGGGACGTCAATAACCGTTACTTAATTTTCTGAGACCACTTTTTTCTTAAGCATCTCTTAATGGCGTAACACACATACAATACCATGGTAGCTGACGTTTCGGCAGAATCGCCTTCTTCAGAGCCTGGAAAGCGTCTTACTAGGTCAAACGCTTCAACAGCACAACCAGAAAGATGCTAATCTAAATGGCAGTCACATGGTCAACAGCTTCTCGAAAAACCCACTGTTTTTACGTGCCTTCTACTGAAGAAGCGCAGCTAATCAAATTGCATATGATTGACGACTACGCTTCCCCCACATCAACGATCGATGAGAAAGTATGGGGCCCTGCTGTTTATTGTAGGGTTTTTGGCATTTATCCAAAAGCCTCAGAAGCTTTGCGCGCTGGTGTTTTGGCATCCCTGTGCTGGGATTATAACACTCATATCAAAATCGTCTCCGCTATGCTTTTGTATCCTATGCGTGCCCTAATGGCGTGCCTTGCCTTGTTTTTCGTTTGCCATCTAGGTGTTCCTTTATGCGAATACATAAAGGTCTGCCAATTTCGCCAATATATTCGTCTCCGCAATCATTAGCATGAAATCAGGTATATCGTACCTGAACTCATGTAGTCACCACCATCCCTCCCATAAGGGCAAATTACGCAATTCTGTGTTTCACATAGACGGTCATGTAGGCGGTTACGAAATAACTGACGACGAGAAGAGTATCGGGTGGTATTTCTACTATCGAATCCGATTCCTCTAGACCTGCTTTTCTTAAGCATCGTTTTATAGTTATACTTTCTTCATGGCTAATAAAGGGCAGCATAAATGGGGTTTTTGTTTTGGTCAAGTGCTTGGTTACGTGCCCTCGACTGAGAAAGATTATAGTCGCATATGGTTGGTGACTGCACCAGTTCCACATCAGAAATTGATGACGAACATACGGGGTCATGTCGCGTAAGACCTCTGGGCATTAATCCCTGCTATTCATTTAGGGTTTCTGGCATTTATCCAAAAAAGCCTCAAGAGTTTTAGCTCTGGTGTTTTCGTCTCCTGCGCAAGGATATTCGACTTTCACTTCAAAATCTTCCCCGCTATGCTTTTGTATCCTATGCGTGCCTAGTAGGGTACTTTGTCTTAGATTTTCGTTTGCCATCTAGGTGTTCTTTTATACAGCTACACAAGGTCTGCGCGTTTCGCCAGTATATTTCATCTCCACAGTTATTACAAGAGACCAGGTATATCGTACCTGAACTCATTCGATCACCGTCCCTGCCATAAGGGCAAATTACGCAATTTGTTGTTTCACATAGATGGTCATACAGGCGGTTACGAACTAAGCGACGTTGTAGAGTAGCCGGTGGTATTTCAACTGTCGCTACAGATTCCTCTAGAACTGCCCTTTCTAGGCATCGTTTTATAGCTACGCTTACTTCATCGCTAATAAAGGGCAACATAAACGACACTTTCTTTTGGCCAAGTGTTTCGCTTGGGCGCGTCGCTCTCCTTTTAAACTTATCTCGTGTGCTGACTATTTCGTAGCCATTGGAGATGGCTATTTGCCAAGCCAAGTCGCTCGATTCTTCCTTAGTTCCCTGGTTGTGCACACAGAGGCGATTGTTCGAAACATGTTTCTCACAAGAGCCCTCTTTGTGTGTAAAAGCGTGGGAAGAGGAAATGAACCAAGATGTCTTTGTTACTTCGTTTTGGGTACCATTTTGTCATGTAACTGCTTCTTGATAAGTTGATTTGAATGTTGAAATGGAAGCCAAATCTCTTTCGGTTTCTCCCTAGTGAATTTAATATACTCAGACTTCTCATTCAATGATTCAAAGCATTTGTCCATCTTCTCCTGAGAAGAGAGGATGACAAAACAATCATCTATGTATCTGCTGTATCTGCAGTAGAGTGAGTGGCTGGAGATCGATAACCGGCGCTTCTATTTCACGTGTGAACTACAATGCAGTAGCAAAGGCGGCGGGCTTAAAACCATCCGTTATTTCTCACTATAAAAGTAAATCGACCAACATGTCCCGTCCTATACCTACCTATTAAAACAGATAAGTTGGTATCAGCTGATGACCTTGCGTCAAACAATCCATTATCATTTAAGGTTAGACCTATCCTCTGCTGTGTAAACGAGCCAACGGATAGAATAACCTGGTTTTTAAACCTAATACTTACCCAGTTGCTTAAACATATTCCAGGTCACCTCACAGACACCCAAATGTTCACTAGAACGTCTGCGTAAAGCGTCTCCTAATAACGCACGTGATGGGAAGTCTTTCGATGTTTCTGCGCTCTACACCAACCTATCTAACGACTCCGCATGCAAGGCATTCACGAACTTCCTGTTAAACATGAATGAGGGAATACATATGCATGGCTTGTCTAATCGGCAGCTTATGGCTCTCTTAAAAAGAGTGCCTAAACTGCTCGATTTTCAGATGGTCTGGGAAATATTTCGCACAAATAAGGGGGTTGGCAATGGGACAGCGGTTGGCACCAAGTCTTGCCATCGCGTTCATGTAGTAGAATAGAAGCCCCTGCTATCGATCTCCGGCCGCTACTCTACCGCAGATACATAGATGATTGTTTTGTCATCTTCTGTTTTCAGGAGGAGATGGACGAATGGTTTGAAATATTGAATGAACGGTCTGAGTGTATAAAATTTATCCGAGAGAAACCGAAAGAGATCTGGCTTCCATTTCTTAACGTTAAACTCAACTTATCAAGTAGCGGTTTACTATAACAAAGTGGTACCGAAAACCAGGTAGCATTATGGTTCTATTTGCTCTCTTCCACCATCACACACAAAGAGGGCGCTTGTGAGAAACATGTTTCGAACAGCCACCTCGTGTGCACTATCAGGGAACTAGAGAATCGCGCGATTTGGCTTGGCAAATAGCTCATCTCCAATGGCTACGAAATGGTCAGCACACGAGATAAGTTTAAAAGAGACGGCGCCCTAGGCAAAACACTTGGCCAAACAAAAAAGTGTGCGTTTATTTTGCCCTTTATTAGCGATGAAAGTAGGGCGTAGCAATTAAACAGAGCTACTCTACGTCGTCAGTTAGTTGGTAACTAGCCTGTATGACCGTCTATGTGAAAAAACAAATTGCGTAATTTGCCCTTACGACAGGGACGGTGATTGCATGAGTTCATCAGGTACGATATATAGCTGATCTCTAGTAATAATTATGGATGTGAATATATTGGGGATAGGGGCAGACGTTTGTGTATCCCGTATAAAAGAACACCTAAATGGCAAACGAAAACTAAGAAAAAGTACCCCACTAGGCGCGCATAGATACAAAAGCATGCGGGAAATTTTGAAGTAAGAGTCAGTATCCTTGCACAGGAGCACTAAAACACCAGCGCGAGCTTCTTTGGGGCCTTTTGGATAAATGCCAAGAAACCCCTACAATGAATAGAAGAAGGAATTCCCAGAGGCGACACGCGACCTGACCCCGTATGTTCGCTTCAATTTCTGGTGTGGGATGGTGCAGTCATCAACCATATGCGACTATAATCAGCTGTTCTAATCTTCCTCATTGGAAGTCACGAAAAAAGTGGTGAGTTTCTCGAGAAGCTGTTGATCATGTAATTGCCATAGAGTTTTTCGTCTTTTTATAAGTGCTGTTGAAGCGTTTGGCCTAGTAAATTGTATACCAGTATATCCTTCCAGGCTCTGTTGAAGGCGATATTGCCAAAACGTCAGCCACTGTTGTATTGTATTGTATTTTTACATGGAAGCAAATGCATGCTGTATAACAACCTCGCGAATGCTGAACAAGAAAACGACGCACAAATCAGCATTCAACCCTGCAGATACCTCAACATTATAGTGGTCTTTGACAAAGATGGATGAAAGGGGGTCATGAAAGCTCTAAAGATTTGCTACTGTACATAAAGTAAACGAGATACGTTCCACAAGTTTGCAGCCGGAGATTCACTATTCTACATTGACCCTGTCGCTTACGTAGGAGGGTGGTTTGGAAGCGCGATACGATTTTGCCAAATTCTTTTTTACAACCATTGTATAGAATGTTATGTAAGAAACGGAAGGAGATGACATGAAAGTAAATGTCCATAGTCTACAGCTACGCTGCCACCATTCTTCTGACATCGGCGGAAGAATGGCGTGGAAAGCTCAATGGTCAGAGATGCAATACACACTAGGTCGCTAGTGTAACCCAATGAAAGCTAACACAGCCTGACATCCATCTAGACGTTTTACAACTAGATTCGTTTGGAATATGGGTGTTTGTTTGTTCCTTTTTCATAGGAAAAGCTTAAGAAATGGCAACAGGCTCAAATTGCCCACGAAACTCTGAGCGTTTAGTGGAAAGAAGGAAAGGAACTGGCTCGGTATCCCATCTTTTCTACTCGACGATCCTTCGTGCAAGGTAAAAAAGGTGCGCGCTATGTAACCAGGGATGAAGTAACTGTTAGCATAATCGAGCGCACAAACGATAAGAAAAATACTTTCAAATAGTGCTCTAGAAGACGAAAATGAGTGAGGGGAATCTCGTATTCCAAAAAAGTCAACTTTAGTCGACGAAAGCGTCGCCTTAACGGTACTCAAAATCAAGTGGGCGTGAAACTTTTTGACGAATACTGTTAGACAAGTTGAGTTCGTGCCCAAGCAGACGTCGAACACCAACAAGACCATCATCGTGCTTTGACGATCGTACTTTACCACGAACAACTTGGGCAAAAGTGTGATGCCATTCTACACGGGTAGAATCCCTTGTTCTTTGCATTTGTTTGAGTTCGATTTAGGGCAAGTTATGAAGAATAAGCATCAATTAAGTAGTTTACCTGCTATGAAAAGCGTTCTATGAGTACAGTATGTAGAAATAAGTTGGACTTTTTTCTGTTCCTCTAGATAGATGAGGATAAAATTTGTGGCTCTCATTTTGGTAATGCTTTAACTTCAAAGCGATAGAGGTTTTGTATACCAACTTAAGTGAACAGTTAGACCTTCGCAGAGCAATCGCCCAGCTAGTTCGAAAAATAGGCGAGACATAGGGTAGTACACTTTCCTCTAATTCACGAACGTTGGCATATGCATGTGTCGACGATATTTCACGGCTATCTCGTGTTTTTTAGAAAACATGTTTGACCAGAAAGTCAAGAAGAAAAAGCATTCAGAAGACTTGAAATTGCAACGGTACGTACTTCCGAACCCGAGAACCTCTAGAGATGATATGCGATTGCAAGGCAACGGAACCAATGAGAGAAATTCTTTAGCTATTGGTTGTCATCGCCTTTCGGAAAATTCACAGCATGGTATCGGTATCATGCACACTCATCTTTCAGGAATCCGGTAAACGTCAGAAATCGTGAGCGATCTGTATTTCATCAGATAAGACTGACCGGATTGCTGATTCTTCGCTTTTGTCGCATTCGTCTTGCTGGTTTGTCCACTACTCTTTTTTCCGTGCATTTTTATTCATATTATATGGAGCTCTAAAGCACTCGGCGTTGATCAAGACCTGACAGATGTGTTTTTTCACTCGACTTCATTTAGAACCGTTTGGAGGTGACTGAATACATATCTGGCTTGGCTGTAACAATGACTCGCGGTGGCCTACCGATGTCGAGCCAGTGCTTTTATCCTCCCAGACAAGTCTGGTACCAATTTGCCGACCCCGGAGGGATGGAATGTTTAGTGGGCCATAGGCCGGCGACGTGTGAGTTGCAGAGCGCCTCCGACCATCGCGCCACACTCGCCTTTGATATTACATAATGTTAAAAAGAATTTTTGGACGACATATTAGACTTTTTTCAAATACGATTTTCTTAAGTAGGAAATTCGTTCAACAGTGTAGTGCCGTTCGTCTTTCCAATTTCCACACAAGTCGTTTTCTGTAGATTTCACGAATACGAATAACATTTGATAACATATTGGTGTTGTATTTCACGATGTGATGGTCACGTCTTGAAAGTAATTCCCTATGATCCTCAAAATAGCCTAAAATTTTAGTTCTTGTAGGAAAGTGTTTAGAAGGCATATTCGTGTTATATTTTAAGCAAGTACAGTCCTGTAGAATGAGAACGTTATCATGTTTGGGAAAATCTTTTCGAAATGTGTCCGTCAACCTTTAAGTTTGGTCAGCGTCAAATATGTCGCTGCAAATGTGCCAGTTCTTGTCTCCAGTAGTGCAATAATCCTTCTTGTTAGTAAAAACTTCCTTTTCGCAAATATTTCTTACCAAATTTTTTTATGTTTCTGCAAAACCAATTAGGTCTTTTCACTCGTGGTTGCTAACCGGCGAAACGTTTATCGATATAACGTATTTTTATTTCATTAAATGGCTAACAAATGGTCTTTACTAGAGTTTATTTGGCTATAGTTTTGGCCTGTTCACCTTTTTCACAGCCGTGTTGATCGAGTCGATTGTCCGCAATCGCTTGCCCTTGCGATGTGATTCTCCGGACCAAATAGAATCTCCTGGGGTGAAGCACCACTCGAATAAAATTACCTCATACTGCAGCATTTACTGTTTTATAACGTCTACGGCTAATATTCCACTGGGAAAAAAATTTCTTTGGTTATTTTCTATACCAAGGTCAAGCGAATATCGGCTTCCAAAAATATATGGTCGCTTCGTGCCCCGTTGAATAATACCTGGTATTACAAGGTGGCTTGTCTGAATGGAGAAATATTATCAATGACCAATCACTATTAACAATAACTTCCCTGTATAAAACAGCATCGCCTAGTAAGTTTACTATATTGGAGCAGTGCTCACTCCAAAGGATTAAACTTTTCAAGGACCATTATCTCAAGGCTGAGCACAATCCAGTCAGAGTTGATCGTGATCTTGAAAAAGACGAAGACGTTGGAACATCAGCCGAATAAATTTTTGTAACAATCTCGCGTCAGCAGATCAATGAGGAAAAACTACACTGATTATTAATGCTTACTTGGGTACTTTGATGGCCGCTCATTAGTAGTTACGTGAGTCGCAGCATAATTTCTACTCGTTTCTCTCTAGCGCAATCGTCGTCTATGGTGGTGTTCTGCTTTGAACATTAGGATGTCCACGAGGTCCATTCTGTGGTTCTGAAATCGTTGCCATTTGCAGGTGAGGATGTACGTTAGCCACGAACACGTCCGGGTGATTTTCTCAAAGAGAACGCTTGTATTTTTCTTGGAGTCCACTCTACTGTTCTTTTTGGAGATCTGTCGTCTGTTCTTCTTATTGTTTGACCGACCCATCTATGTTTCGCTAATAATGCATATTCTCCTGGATTTCAAATATTAGATAGGTTCCGATGATTTGAGATGCGCTTCGAGCATTATCTTCTCATCATCACCAAGAGTATAAGGACTTTCAGGGGACCAGGAAAGTGTTGTGAGTGCCAGTTGAACTTCAGAAAACGCCTTTGAAGCACAATGATGGTACTGTACAGTACGGCGTTCTTGATGTTGTTCAGGTACCTGCACACACCTTTCCTGGAAGACAGAGCGCTGACGAAACAGTTGATGCAAGAAGGTGAGCGCAAAGTTTTGAGTCCATTACTTGGTCGGCATCTTCTCTGAGTGGCTCGGATGTGGTCCATGCTGATTTCTGTCCTATGTCTAATTTCCCTTTTATTTTGTTTTCCATGTTCATTGATAGGCTCAGAGCACACGTACGAGGTGGTTTCTGTGGTAAGAAAAAGCCTCCAATTTGATTTCTTAACTTCGTGCCTTGGGTTCTTCATGAGCTGGGTGTTTGTCCTATTTATGCACAGTCTAAGCTTTTTTCCTGCTCGTTAATTCCATTGAGCATCATCGCCACCTCACTGATAAGAAGATTACATTGTCATTGATTTGAAAGGGATTTTCCATCAATGCGTGTGCCCTTCTTGTCCCAAATGAATGACTTCATTATCCACTGCGAGTGAGGCAGTAAACGGCTTTGACGATATTGTGTCGCCTTCGTACACATTTTCCTATCGCCATGATGAAGGGTCAATGAAAAGTTGTTTATTTGTGCTGCCTTTACGATAACATTCTGCTAGTGTTTGTATATAGCACGGGTACGTCCTTTATTCAACGTACGCTGATGAAATTGTATTTCTTTTGACGCTGTAAAACGCTTTTCCGCAGTCGATTAAGGTTAGGACAAAAACACAGATGGTGCTCCCGTCACATTTCTATGAACGTTTTGGATGTGCTACATGCGGCAGAATCCATGTCGGAATCCTGCTTACCCAACTGGTTTCGCCGCGCAACCAAGGCGTTCGATATGCGGAAAAGGATAATCTTCGTGAACATCTTACAAAGAACGCTCAAAACTCACATTGGACGGCAGTTACTAGGATCCCCTCGCTCTCCCTTCTTGGGTGGGATGACTGTGTGCGAGGCCCACCACTGGCCTGTTATTTCCTTTTTTTAGAGAAAAATGTCATGTGGGTTGCCAAAACTACATGTAACTTGCGGCCACAAGCACTAAGGAAATCTGCGGTGATATTATCGGGTCCTGCATCGTTTTTGAGGTGCTTTCAATAGCTTTAAAATTTCACCTAAAACTCCACTAAATAATCAGAAAGGCTTGCAGCGCAGTGTTCAGAGGAGCCTTGCAATAGAAATGAGGTCGATTTCCGAACAGTAAGCTTTCCAAGCCTTCCATCTCTCCCAGGTCGACAAATTAATACCGGACTGGTCTGGGAGGATGTCATCTTAAACGGCAAAATATGCATTCGGTCACCTCTAACGACGCTTAGTAAAGCCGAATTCTTGGCGTATCCATGTGGGGTGGATCAACGCAGATGGCTTTATCTTCTATCTTATTCCAATAACTTTTTCTGCTTGTGTAGATGCAAATCCTAACAGAAATTTTTTTACTGCTGACGTTTATTATAAGCCCATGTAGATGTGTGGCAGTAGGGACCAAACTTTACGTTCTTCTGTTTTCGAGCAACTCCTTAGTGGTGATGGAGATACGGTTTGAACATTTTATTGGAGCAGCTAAGGTTAGTTCGGCATAGGTTTTAACGCTTTCGACGAGGAGAACGCCACCCTCGGTTGAGTCTTTTATCTATCTGCCGGTCATACAAGGGACAGGAATTTATTGAAAATATTATCGGAATAAACAACTTGCTTTGCTTTTTAAAAGAATGGCAGGATTGCTTTTACAGCTTATGGCTTAGTCGAATTCTTGCTCAGAGAATGCGACAATCAGAATCTCTGCCAGAATCCCAGTTTTACTAAGGTATCGATGAAGCATCATTTTTTGTTCGTGAGAATAGGATTGCTCTTCTTATGACTAGTGCCGTTAAGGGACTTCCATTTCCATCGACAATTTCTCTGCCGTCGGAAAATAAATTTGCATGAAACAGACGTGCTGCGGGCAGAACGGTTTTCACTCTTGAGCAATTGTCGGCGTTCTCGTCAGCACGAGTTTAGCCGTAAACATCTATCCATTTCACAACTAACAACTCGAATGGGACATCAACGATTGAAGAGATGTGGACTAATACCAGCTTCGAAAATCTTTGCCGTGTATGCGCCGGCATTTTGCTATAACGAAGATGAAGTCGAAGCGTTCTATATGGATTTGGAGAATCATTCTTCAAGGTCGCCATTGAAGATTTCAACGCGAAGATTGGGCTCAGAAGAAAGTCTGAAGAACGACACACATCGACTCATGGTTAGAATGGAACGAGCAGGTTGAGCGGATGTCTGAGTTTATCGTGACGACTAAGACTATTCATGGTAACTCGCAATTCCAGAAGCCACACTGTCAAGGCTAGACGTGGAAGTCTCCCAGTACAGAGTGCCACACAAAAACAGAGCCGCATCATTGCAAATCGAAGGTTTTGGCTAAACGACTTCACTGCTATCCTAAAACTCTGGATGGGATTTGATCAGAGCCTCGTTCATGCAAGGATTTAATTTCTAGCGGGAAATAGTATATGTAGCTGGATTCAAAACGCGAAGTCTCAACACCACTATAAACTGTGACTCATTCAGTCAAATGAGAATTGATAACGCATCAAGAAAATTTAGAGCCATTGTACTCTGAGGCATGACAGTTTATGAGAGCGCGCTCACTACTAGAATTGAGCCTTAGTTTTTCACTATCACAACCTATTTCTAAAGCAAGCTTGCGTAGGATCGCATGCAGTTTGTATGAACATCAAGGGCGACTCATTTCTCGGGCCAAACTAGGAACATCAAATCACCAGTGTCATCTGTAGTCCCGTTGATCATCGAGTGAACCAAGCGGGTGCCAGTAAATCTTCCATTTTCCTCTGTCGCGTGCAGGAGAAGCGCAGTAGGTTCTGCTCGACCCTAGGGAGTCATTGAGCACCACACCTTTTCTCTAGGCTTTCCGTGAAGAACTCTGACCATTGTGCCAGTGGTCTTCCTTTACTACGCTTGATATCCCGAAGAATCCAATCCCCTAACGGATCCTATCTATCCGTTGCCGCTCATTAGCTTTCACATGTACGGCCGACCTTTTGTTCGACTGTTTGGCGCTTCGGATCCCTTCCCTTAATTGTGTGACACGGGATAATTCTAGCATCGTCCTTTCGACTGCGCGTTCAATAACGCCAGGTGATCTTTCATTCTGCTTACGCAGCGACCAGGTTTCTGATGCACATGTTAAGGCGTGAAAGAAATACTGTTGATTCGAAAAGATGGGCACTGAGTCGAGGTGTTCTTTGTTCTCTTTACTAGATCCTTGATGGTGTTTAAGACCTCGCCAAGCCTCTCGTTTCTTTCTGCTCAGCTCTGGAGCTAAGTCGTTCATCATGTTGATTTCCCAGCCTAGATAGATGTAACTGGAGCGTTCCAAGACTTTCGTTCGTTGAGCGTGAATGGGCCATACGAAATCAATCCGTTCCTTATGAACATCGTTTTTGTGAGGTTTAATCGAAGACCACCCTTTCCAAAGGCTTTATCAAAGTCGGCAAGCATTCGTTCGGCTTGGCTAATGTTCGGTGTTATGAGAACTATGTCAAGCAAAGCGAAGATGGTGTAACTGCCAACCATCGACTTTCACTCGTTTGTTCTCCCTTTCCAGTGTTGTCATGACTTTCTCGAGGGTGGCGATAAATAATTTTCGCGAGATGCTATCACCTTGCCTAGCCGTTCCTAATTTGTCGTCGAAGCGTCCAACAACAAATTTATAGAGAAACTCTTCGTTAATGACTCAAAAGACCGACTTTCTATAAACTACGGCATAAATAGTCGATATACTTATTTCTATGTTCCTACGAACTATCCTTGTTAAACCGACCTGAGGTTGGTAGAAGTTATCGTTACGGTTGTTGTTGCTGTTGTTTGATGGCTGGTGTTTCGGCGATTTCACTTTCCTCAGACACTGGACGTATTTTTTGCAACTATAGTCTAAGGATGGGATAGACGTGGAAATAACCAGAAAGACGAACTCCCCGCTATCACACGTGACCTGGTGCCTTATTTCAAACTGATTTTTTTGACCTGGGTAGGTCTCGCTCGTCATCCCACGTGAATAACACCTGTGGTCGCACTCATAACAGCACAATGCGAGGTTTTTGATCAATATGGCGTTCATTTGTGTGAGAGATCATCATTAATACAATAGATTTTTCTCCGAATTATAAGACTATCCCCAGGATCGACTTTCTATTAACCTCGGCATTGGAATATGAATGCGTCGTTTTCTTGTTCAGCAATCGCGAGGTTGTTAAACAGCATACATTTACTTCCATAGAAAAACACAATACAATACAACAGTAGCTGACGTTTCGGCAGTATCGCCTTCTTCAGAGCCTGGAAGGGTATAGTGACATACAATTTACTAGGCCAAACGCTTCAATGACACTTACAAAAAGACGAAAAACTCTATGGTAATTACATGGTCAACAGCTTCTCGAAAAAAACTCACCGCTTTTTTACGTGCCTTCCAATGAGGAAGATTAGATCAGCTGATTATAGTCGCATAAGGTTGATGACTGCACCATCCCACATAAGAAATTGATGCGAACATACGGGGTCAGGTCGCGTATGACCTCCGCGCATTCATCCCTGCTATTCATTGTAGGGTTTTTGGCATTTATCCAAAAAAGCCTCAAGAAGTTTTCGCGCTGGTGTTTTAGTGTCTTGCGCAAGGGTATTGACTTTACCTCAAAATCGTCCCCGCTATGCTTTTGTATCCTATGCGTGCCTAGTGGGGATACTTTGTCTTAGTTTTCTGTTTGCCATCTAATTGTTCTTTTATACGGATACACAAAGTTCTGCCCGTTTTCGCCAATATATTCATCTCCGCAATTATTACAAGAGATCAGGTATATCGTACCTGAACTCATGCAAACACCGTCCCTGCTGTAAGGGCAAATTACGCAATTTGTTGTTTCACATAGACGGTCATACAGGCGGTTACGAACTAACTGACGACGTAGAGTAGCCGGTGGTATTTCAACTATCGCTACAGATTCCTCTAGACCTGCCCTTCTTAAGCATCGTTTAATAGCTACGCTTACTTCATCGCTAATAAAGGGCAACATAAACGGGACTCTCTTTTGGCCAACTGTTTCGCTTGGGGGCGTCGCTCTCCTTTTAAACTTATCTCGTGGGGTTACTATTTCGTAGCCATTGGAGATGGCTATTTGCCGAGCCATGTCGCGCGATTCTTCCTTTAGTTCCTTGGTTGTGCCCACAGAGGTGGCTGTTCGAAACATGTTTCTCACAATCGCCCTCTTTGTGTGTGAAGGGTGGGAAGAAAGGGAAGTGAACGATGATGTTCTTGTTACTTGGCTTTCGGTACCACTTTGTCAGGTAACCGCTACTTGATAGGCTTATTTGGACGTTTAAAAACGGAAGCCAGTCTTTTCTCGGTTTCTCCCGGGTGAACTTAATGTACTCAGACTGCTCGTTCAATAATTCAAAGCATTTGTCCATCTCCTCCTGCATAGAGAAGATGACAAAACAATCATCTACATATCTGCAGTAGAGTAGTGGCCGGAGATCGAGAGCAGGGCTTCTATCTTAGACATAAACATCGAATATCGAATCGATCTCGAGTATCAGAATGACTCCGCAATGCAAGCCATCTTCGAACTTCTTGTTAAACATGAAGGAAGAATAAATATGCATGGCTTGTCCATTCAGCAGCTAATGGCTCTCCTAAAGGAGTGCCTGAACTGCTCGATTTTCAGATGGTCTGGGAAATATTTCGCGCAAATAAGGGGGTTGGCTATGGGACAGCGACTGGCACCAAGCCTTGCCGTTGTGTTTATGTCTAAGATAGAAGCCCCTGCTCTCGATCTCCGGCCACTACTCTACTGCAGATATGTAGATGATTGTTTTCTCATCTTCTCTACGCAGGAGGAGATGGACAAATGCTTTGAATTATTGAACGAGCAGTCTGAGTACATTAAGTTCACCCGGGAGAAACTGAGAAAAAGACTGGCTTCCGTTTTTAAACGTCCAAATAAGCCTATCAAGTAGCGGTTACCTGACAAAATGGTACCGAAAGCCAAGTAACAAGAACATCCTCGTTCACTTCCTTTCTTCCCACCCTTCACACACAAAGAGGGCGCTTGTGAGAAACATGTTTCGAACAGCCACCTCTGTGTGCACAACCGAGGAACTAAAGGAAGAATCGCGCGACTTGGCTCGGCAAATAGCCATCTCCAATGGCTACGAAATAGTAACCCCACAAGATAAGTTTAGAAGGAGAGCCACGTGCCCAAACGAAACACTTGGACAAAAGAAAGTCTCGTTTATGCTGCCCTTTATTAGCGATGAAGTAAGCGTAGCGATTAAACGATGCTTAAGAAGGGCAGGTCTAGAGGAATCGGTAGCGATAGTTGAAATACCGCCGGCTACTCTACGTCGTCAGTTAGTTCGTAACCGCCTGTATGACCGTCTATGCGAAACAACAAACTGCGTAATCTGCCCTTATGGCAGGGACGGTGATTGCATGAGTTCAGGTACGATATACCTGATCTCGTGTAATAATTGCGGAGATGAATATATTGGCGAAAGCGGGCAGGCCTTTGTGTATCCGTATAAAAGAACACCTAGATGGCAAACGAAAACTAAGACAAAGTACCCCACTAGGCACGCATAGGATACAAAAGCACAGCGGGGACGATTTTGAAGTAAAAGTCAATATCCTTGCGCAGGAGACTAGAACACCAGCGCGAAAACTTCTTGAGGCTTTTTGGATAAATGCCAAAAACCCCTACAATGAATAGCAGGGGATGAATGCCCAGAGGTCATACGCGACCTGACCCCGTATGTTCGCATCAATTTCTGATGTGGGATGGTGCAGTCGTCAACCTTATGCGACCATAATCAGCTGTTCTAATCTTCCTCATGGGAAGGCACGTAAAAAAAGCGGTGAGTTTTTTCGAGAAGCTGTTGACCATGTAATTACCATAGAGTTTTTCGTCTTTTTGTAAGTGTCATTGAAGCGTTTGGCCTAGTAAATTGTATGTCAGTATACCCTTCCAGGCTCTGAAGAAGGCGATACTGCCGAAACGTCAGCTACTGTTGTATTGTATTGTGTTTTTCTATGGAAGTAAATGTATGCTGTTTAACAACCTCGCGATTGCTGAACAAGAAAACGACGCATTCATATAAGACTATCGTTACAAAAGGCAGCTTTTACCAGTCGCGCATCAGCTTAATGAGAACAGTTCGTAGGAACCAATAAATGAATATTTTCGTTCATGGTTGCTTTCTCCAGTTGATTGGAAAGGCCGTAAAGTTCGACTTCTTCAATTGCATAAGTTGACGAATAGCAGTTGATGACACTGGGTTTCTTTTTATGCAGAAGTTGGAGACGAAGAATTGCCAAGCGTGGTGAAATGATTTTGTATTAGGTGACCAGATGGGGAGCAGATGTGTTTATTTGCCTCTACAAATGAAAAGACAATCTCCATGGCGGGCCAAGAGCATGCTTATTTTGTCCGTTTCCAATGACCTCCATGTGCAATCCGATATTTGATCGTCTTTCATCGTACAACAGCCTGACATGGTTGACGATGCGTCCAATGTGCAGTTTACCGAGGCCGGAATTTGGCTGAATTAGTCATTGCGGTTTTCTGGAGTCCAGAGGTCAGAGTAGCCGATACTTTCTTGATATCGTCACCACCACAAGGTGTCGAGGGCGCCTTTGTGGGACAAAGCGAGATTTGCCACCAGGCCACTATTTTGGTACAAGGAAGTCGGTGGTTCGTTGTATTGGTTCACTCTTATCTGAGATTCCGAATGGAAACGTCAGCTGCTTTCCATATTCGGAAGAAATGAACCCTTAGTTTCACATCGCATTCTGACACCCATGAACACCTCTTAGTCATGATGACGTGTTTAACGGTTGCGAAGGATTATTTATTGGTACTAAAGTGAAACGCTGTCCCGTTTTCAAAAGAAAAATTGCACCATCAATTATTTGGAGCGCATTTCTCAGCTAGTGCTGGACGCAACCTCCTACATCCTTTAGATGGACGCATCAATATCAGTGAAATCTTTAACAACTCTGGTCAGATTTGTACTAAGTTTTGCTCTTGGCAGTTTTTAAATTTAACCACAGTGATGCTGAAATATTTTCAAAAATCCAGACCGCAGGTGTCTGCAGTGGGGACCGAACACGCTCTTACTATTTCCGGGAGCTAACGCATTTACCACCACACCATGCGAGTCCTTCGTTCTGGTTTCCCTCTCAGTCATGTTATTCACCTATAAATGCTGTCAGAAATAACCCGTCAACGGGATTGATCTGGAGAACGAAGGACTCGCATGGCGTGGCAGTGAACGCGTTAGCTCCCGGAAATGGTAATAGCGTGTTCGGTCCTCACCGCAGACACCTTCGGTCCGGAGTTTTGCAAATGTCTCAGCATCACTGTGGTTGTATTTCATGTAGTACCCTACTATTGAAAAAAGTAGTAGGCAGTAAATAAAGATTGACGACATTGTGGTTTTTAGACCTAGTTTAACAAAAATGTCAAAAAAACTTTTTTTAAACCTAAGAGCTGTCAAAAATTTGAAAACTTTTTTTTCCTCATTCGGACAAAGAAACTTCGTCTTAACTTCACTCTGAATCCGTTATTTTATATATTTCAGTAAAAAATAAGGTGATGAGGAACGTTCCTGTGAAATGGACCATCGTAATCATTATTGTATTTCTACTGATTGTGGCAAATTACTATCTGCTCAAGCAACGTACAATCACTGAAGCTTTGCCAGCAATAATTAAGAGGCAAAGTACGTCCTAAAGTTTCATGATATCCAAACTTTCCTAGGGACGACTTACGCTTTACAAAGAATTAAGCTGTTATTCCAACTGTTGTTCTTATTCTTTCTATTACTCTATTAATGTCTATACCATTTTCTTCAAAGCATGTTACTTAACAATCAGGTTATAAAAGTAAAAAGAACTTGATAGGTGACACAGTTGAAGCCTGTCCATCGTCTCGAATGGTTCAACTATACCAAGCCCAAGTAAGTTAATTTTCACAGTATCTCAAATATGAAACCATCAACAGAACTCTACTAGCGGAATTTGGAAAAAAAATTCAGCCATCTAGATTTATTTAACAACTTTCCAATCTGCTACCTGCAACATTCTTAATCCTGCTTGTCTCCAGTTACTCTAGAGAACCAGTTAAGCATATATTCAACTCTGTTGAGGGTCACCCTAGCCTGAGAACTGACATCTTCAATACAGCTACAGCCACGGTGCGCGTTAAAGCTGTTATTACCACTGCAGTGGTCAGCTTTATCATTGACTGCTTTCAAATCACATATGGCGGAGCCAAGTGGAAAGTGGAACAATTCAGTAAAAATGTGAACAGACCTTCTTCCTCCTATTTCTGCGACATCGGTAGTAATGCTCATCTCTTGTGACTTGCACGCGGGTCTTGTTTAATTAAATATTTATTCAACTAATACATCAATAACTCGGCTTAGACAAAAGCACTCATTGAAGGTCTGCACGGTCAGGACCTTTCTGCTTAGTACATGAAGATTCTTTTTTGAGCTACTTAGGTGTTTCACGACCAAAACATCACCGTTCTTCAATGATAAAAACGTAACGAGAAGAATTCAATAAACGACTCCATGCTAGAAAAATTACAGGGGGGCCAACCTTGAGAAATTCATGCGAAGAATGGAAGAGGAAAAAATAGAAGGAAAAACGGTCACTGGCAATTACAACATCTTCATTTGCTGGTGATATGGCTTTCGTATAACATCGATCATTACCCAGATGAAACAAATGCTAATTTTGACGACGCCCGTGTAAAGATGGGTCGTCAGTAAATTGTACGAAAACGGTGTTCTTGGAGAACGGATCTGTTCTTAGGATTCAATCCATGCTGAACAGAATGAATGCCTCCGAATGTTCTAGCTATGTGTATCTGCGTCGGGAAGCTAAACAAGGCGAACGACTTATCTCCAAAGTAGATCAGCAGCAAACGAGAGGTTTTGGGGAGCTTTGAAATAATCGAGGATGTAGTGAACAGTACAAAGAACACTCGACTTGCACTTATGTCCTCGACTTTACGATTCTTACTGCCTTACCGTAGCGTCAGAAACCTGGCTGCTACGTATGAGGGAGTGAAATATCAATCAGCATTCTGGATTGTGCTGTTGAAAGGGCGATGCTAAGAGTATCTCTTACCATACAAATTAGAGAGAGAATTTGATATTTTAATCAAAATCAACTATTTAAAATCGGAGACTCCGTTATGTTGGGAAACCATCAAAGACCAGGTGGACTAGGCACTTGATGAGTCTCAACGACAGCGGATCGACAAGAGCCACTACTGATTATATTTCTTGGAATATTGAACTCACATTAGAAATAACCGACTCCATGGTTAGAATTCTTCACAAACCATAATGCTCACCGAACATTTAAAGCAAGAAAAACCCGCTAGGCTACTCCTGAGACAGCGGAAAATGGAAAACGTTCTAACGTGCTCCTGAGTCTCCCGACGGCCAACAGGACAGTTATATTCTACTACATGAAGTAAGAAAGCAGTGTGAAGATATCAAGAACCTATGAATTAAGTGAATAAAACGATGGCTATTGATTGGAGAAGATTGAAGAATAGTCTTTCTGGTGTCAAAATAGTTAGCACTTCAAACATTTCCAGCAGTGTGACACTGCAAAGCTGATTGCGCCGTAAATGTAAATCAAACAAGGACTATGTAGTTTTCACAAAAGTACATATTCAATCGTCTTGCGATAGACATACGAAAATGCATCACATATGAGTGGAAGCTTTACAGCGGAACAGGCAATCTGAGCACAAATGCATTTAAGCTTGAAACGCATGAATAGGTAGACAACATTAGCTCTTTTCTGAGAAGCATTCTTAGTAAAATGTCCGCCAATCAGTGACAACATATGGAAGTATAATGATCTTGTATTAATACTATCCAACGCAGACAGTTTTCTATATAGCCTTGCTTTTTACCAGCACATTGCCTATATGACAACTATTTCCATGACCCTCCAATCGTTTTAGGCACCTAAACGCCGCTCTTGTATCCAGACTGTTATAGACTCGAAAACATCAAGCTACATGGATTTGTACAATAATTTAGTTCCGGAAGTCAATTTTTCATTTTCGAGGCTACTTTTGTGTGAAGAACTTATGCCTGATTTTACAATTATACAGTTTTGTTCCTCGTGTTTTGTAATTTTTTTCCCTTAACCGTGACGGAAGTAACTCAATGCTTCTTTGATGAGCAAGTACGAGATTGTTATTGCAGCATTTATTAACGCACAGCAGTTGTCGTTTCACGGTTTCGCTTCTTTCGGAGCCTGGAGGAGTTAAAATGACATGTAATCTTCTCATTCAAACACTTTCACAACCCCAGCAGGTAAAACATCATGCATAAATTTCATTCTCCCATGAAAAAGCTCCATTGAAACACTCACCGTCTTCGAGGTTGATAAAAGGACTACTGATTCGACTTGCGCTAGCTAATGTGATACCCGAAGCTGCAGGATGCATTGTCCGCACAAAGGAGATCGTAATGGAATCGGGAATATTAACACCCGTCCTCAGAGAAACGGCACCGCTGACTGAAACATACCATTCGAGCGGTGATCACTCCACTGAATTCATCTCGGGCAGCGATCAACCACATCGCGATAACGAACAGCTGTGGACTATCGACTAGAGTCAATTCGTGTCTGAATAAGGCGAAGATGTCGAAACGTTTGGCCAATAATTTTTTTTATCCATTTCGTGTTTGCTCAATATTTATGGTAGGTACTGATTATTCTTGCCCAGGTTTAATGATGGTCGGTTTTAAAACTCATCATTTTGCTTTTTGTAAGCGTTACAAGTATTTTATGGAGACCAGTCTCATGGATTGCTACATGGGAGAGAAATCAGTTTGACTCGGTTCAAAAAAATCAGCACGGTGTGTGGTGCAAGTAGCGTGTGATCGTGAGGAACTCTCCCTTACCGTTCGTTCTCGAATTTTTCGAATTTACTCAAAACGCATCAACAGCTTCTGAACTGACGCTTTGTATTCTCGTGCGAGAACACCTTTACTTCGAAGCCTTCTCGGTTATGTTTCTATATTTTTTTGCGCTTCTATTGAGTACTCGGATTAATCCCAAATTTACCAACTGAGTGTTCTTTTATAAGGACACAAGGCAACCTACTCATTTCGCCGTTATATTTGTAGTCGAATATTTTACAAAATAACAGACAAACCATGCTCGAGCTCATTTAATCATCGTCTCTACCGTTAGTGCATACCTGGCAGTTTTAAGATGTGCTTAGACGCTCAATGGGGTGCTTCGATGCAGGACAATTCATAAGCTCAAATAAAGAACTGCGAGGAGAAGAAATCCTATCGTGTTCAATATTTGGAGGATCATTTTCGGGGGAGAAATGATGAGTGATTGAGTACTGATTTGCAATTCGATTAGATTCAATGGACAGGCAACAAATATTTCAGAGTCAATCATATAGATCATCTTTAATGCAGCAAAGAAACGCCGTGTACGAAAGTCCCAACATTCAAACTATGGTCGATAAGGCGCCAGAAAAGGTAACGCTCACCGTATTAGGAAGCATGACTCTACCCGACGGCGCGCGATCGACACTAGAGTCGGAGCAAAGTTTCTCACCACCGCAACCCATTTCTAAAGCAACCTTGCGCTCGATCGCCTGCAGCTTGTATGAGCTTAGAGATCGACTGCGCTGTTAAGCCAAACAAGAAACATCAAGTACGAATGAAAACGAAGAACTGGTGACATTGTCACAACCTCTTTTTTCCTTGTGCGTTTTTTAGATAGCAAGACCCTAAGATCGAAATGACATAATATTCCGCTTCTTTTTCCGGACCATGTTCTCAAAAACTCATTCGCCATCACGACAAAAAAGTTTAGGTCTAAACTTACAGAAGCGCGAAAATGTGATATGCGAGAAGATTAGAGAGTTAACAAATTCAATGACCATTAAATTATCAGTTAGTATAAAGGTGGAAAGCTTGTAGTATATTCTCGTCAGTTAGATGGTGAGATAAAGAGAAAACACCTTGAAGACGTTTCCGTTTATCTGGAAAATGAATATGGAATGGTCAGATTGGCAGGCCCGGGAAATTTAAAACCATCAATGATGCTGAGGTATTTGCAAAACCTAGGACCGCAGATGCCTGTGGTGGGGATCGAGCTCGTTATAATCCTTTGCGGGGCTAACGCGCTCACCACCACACCATGTTGGTCCTTCGTTTCGCCTTTCTCCTAGCCGTGTTTTACAGGTGAATAAAAAAAGTGACTTCATTGCGATTTATACTACAGCTTCGGCCTAACTCAGTTCAATGCCGATTTGTGCTCTCCAGATCAATCCCGTCGACGGGTAATTGCTGATAGCATCTATAAAATACGGCTGGGGGGAAAAACGAAACGAAGGACTTGCAGTGTGTGGTGGTGAACCTGTTAGTCTTCGGAGAGGGTGATAGCTAGTTGGATCCCCACCGCAAACATCTGCTGTGCGGAATTCTACAAATATCTCAGCATCATTGTGGATATATTTCACACCATACCCTGCCATAAAAAGAATAGGCAGTAAATAAGTAAATAAAAGCGAAAAAGTGACTACGTTGTGATTAAAACCACCAATTATTTCGCAAGCTTACTGGATTACCAGCATATTCCTTTTTACAGCTAATTACCAAAACTGGTAAATTGATACCCACTGATGACAGTCTTGCGTCTACGCACTCCGCCAACTTCAAGGTTAAACACGTTATCGGGTCTTTAGACGGAACCACTGACAAAATAGCTTGGTTTACAAAACTAACTGCCACCGATTGGCTTAAAGCCATCGCAGAACATATTATGAATGTCTAAATGTTCTTAGATGGTATACATAATGCTCCTTCTAGCAGTGGCTACGTGATGGAGTCTTTCGACGCTACCGCTCTCCATGCAAACGTGTCGAATGACTTCACAATGTGAGCCATCCGCGAGCTCGTTGTGCAGCGTCGAGTAAGAAACATGTATGCCTTCTCGATTCAGCAGCTCACGGCCCTCCCAAGAGAGTGCGTAAACTGCTCGGACTTCAGATGCTCCGGAAAACATTACGCAAAGAACATATGGTTGGCAATGGTAAGCGGTATTTCCCATTAGATTTCTGTCTAACGTATAAGCCACAGTAATCGATCTCCGGCCTCTACTTTGCTGTAGTTATAAGAACAAGTGTTTTGTCATCGCTCAACACAAGGAGAGATCAACAAACGGTTTGAATTGCTAAGCCAAAAAATCGGATAACATAAAATCCATTCGACAAAATCCAAAAAAAAACTGTGTTCCATTTCTGGAAGTTTAAATTAACCTATCCAAAAACGGCGACATCACGAAATGGTGCCTAAAGACAAACAGGAAAAGCATACTGCTCCATTGCCCCTACTCTCACACTCACACAAAAAGCGCGTTTGTGAAAAACATGTTTTAAACAGTTGCCCGTGTGGAACATGAAGAGAGTAGATGAAAGGACACGAGGGAATTTTCGTGGCAAAAAAGCCGTTTCCGGTGGCTGAAAACTGCATCACCTTGGGTTACGTGCAAAGGAAAAAACCAAGTCCCAAAACGATAACCCTAGGGAAAGTGAGATCCCGTTTTTATTTAGCCCTTCGTTTCTAGCGAAATATGTGGAGCTACAAAACATTGCTTAAGAAGAGGTGTTTTTGAGAAATCGGTATCAGTGATAGAAATACCACCTGACACTCTGAGACGTCTGCTAGTTCGTAACCGCCAATATGCCGTTTTGTGTTAAATGAAAAATGTGTATAGTATGCTCAAACGGTGGACACGGTGATTCCTTGAGTTCGAGTACGTTGCACCTAATGTCTTGTAAAGTATGTAGGGTCAAATACATTGACCCACTTTGTGTTGTATATATGAACACCGATTCGATAAATTTAAAGTTAAAACAGATATTGCACTAGGCATGTATCGAGCACAGAAATATAATGGAGGAGACTTCTCAGTAAAATCACTATCCTTACACAGGAATCCAACAGATTAGGGGTTTAAAACTCTCGAAATATTTTGGATAAAACCTAAAAATCCAAAAGCGAGCAGCAAGGAGGAGTACCTCGTGGTCACGTATGACGTCACCCCATGCCTCAGAATAATTTTTTGAGAAAGGAACATTCATCGTCCATTTAAATGTGTAGCTGTTCTCCACCAAATAACTGGAGCGCTTACAAGAAGAACGGCGTTTAAAAGCAGCTGTTTATTATGGGAGTGAAAATTTATATATTAGGTTTTATCCGGTGAGGTTATGAAATTGCTTCGCTGAGTCGGTTTGCATGTCAACGTGAGCTTTCCAGGCTCAAAAAGAAGGCGAAACCGCTGTGAAAGGTTAGCTATTGCAAATTAATAAATGCGCCAATAACAATGTCTTTTTGCTCATCAAGCGAAATAATGAATTTTTGCTCAGTGTCGAGGTCAAAAGAGATTCGGTCCTTGATTTGCTACGTAACGACAGTGATGACTATATTCTGCCCTAACAAAAAAATTCCAAAACCAGCTTTCCACTCTTGAGCACATTTAACCTCCAATTCTTAGCAGTAAATTTGCTCAGGTGTTTTGTCCAGAATTAGTTCGGCTTGGAAACACTAGTGATGGAGGAAAATGGACGTGTAGTCCTTTCAGGTGTGTTTAAATATTCGCAGGCTTTTCCTATGCTTTAAGCAGCGTTTGAATACTTGCATGTTTATTTTTCAATTCTGTGAGACAGAACTGTCGCAGCACACTAGCTGGTAGCCAATTTATTAAATGTGCACGAATTTTTTGAAAAAACGAACGTGAAAAAGCGGACGGATGACACATATTGAGTTTTATAATGGACGGATTCAATTCCATGGAAGATAAAGCTCTGACTACAACTTCATATTTCGTCAATTGAAATACTCCAATTAATTATCTTAATCTATCACGCTGACGCATTTTTACCTACCATCGGTAACCGTTTTACAAAAGCAGTTCTACTTTATAAACCATGATCAACGTTCCAACACTTTTTTCTAGAATTCCTTCACAATGCAATGTATTCTCGCTTGGTTTGTTTAATGATGTCACATTTGAGCAGGAATTGCAAAATATTACTGACAATCGCTGCAATATTTATGCTTACGACATGGTGGGTCGATAAGTACCGTCAAAATTTAGGCCATCGTAATGATTACTAAGTTGGGATATTTGTAAAACTCCGGAGGGCAGGTATCTGCGGTTGCGATAGTACAGGCCATTTATTACCGTCCTAGGGCTAACGCGTTCACCACAACACCATGCGCGTACTTCGTTTCGCCTTTCTCTCAGGTAGTTTTCTATCTACCTGCGCCGTCAGCAACCACCCTCCACGGGATTGATCTGGGAAGCCCAAATCGACATTTAACCCCGTTAAGCTGAGGCTGCAGTCAAAATAACAAAGGTGAGAGAAAAGCTGAACGAAAGACTTGATGTGGTGATGAACGCGTCGGCCCCGGAAAGAGTAATAGTGTGTTCAATCCCCACCGCAGATACCTGCCGTCCAGAGTTTTGCAAATATGTCAACATCATTGTGGGTGATTTCGCATACTACTCTGCCGCGAAAGTTGTAGTAGGCAGTAAATAAATAAGTTAACATAGTAATTATTAAGTTGTTAGCCGATAACTTAGTTTACACAGTAGTTTTATAATTTAGGACGATCAACTGCCCAAGACGAAAAAAATTTTTGAAAAAAATTCGAACAAAATCTCGAGTAGCGACGATTGGTAATGTAACGGATGAGGAGAGAAGAGTGTACACCATTGACCATCTCATGAAACTTGAAGGCATATCAGAAATCGAACTTTTGAAAGCAGATGTTGAAGGTGGGGATCGTAGAAAAGAAATTTTATAAAAAAATACATACAACTACTCTGCAAGAACATAGATATTTGTTAACCAGAAGCAATTTTGAACTACAAGAGCACCCTACGGTTTTAACAAGCATCTAATGGATAATGCTACTCCAGAGCGGATAAAAGTGGAAACATCTTTCTGTTCTGTTCGCTTACAAAAAATACGGAGCAATGATTGATGATGACAATTAATAGCACAACTGTCATGTCCAGTCTTTATTTCAGATGAGGTCAAAAACTCTTTTAAATAAAGAGAAGGAAAATGACCAAAAAAAATTTAAACAATATCGATCAATGGAAAGTGATTTCAGGAAGTGAATTTTTCATATTCCCTTCACTTCTCCATACACATAAACCTGCACAGGTAATATTATTTTCGTCATTGCGATTAGCACGCCTCCCCATCAAATAGTGGAGGTCTTTCTTTCTCTTATTACATGATTCCATTATTTTGCCTCAAATTGTAACAACCTAGCACAAGCTTATCAATAAGCTTAAACGTTGGTAAACTAGGCCGAGGTTAAACTAATGTTTAGTTGAAAATCTGCTTTGCTACGCTAAATGAAAGTTGGAATTGAAAGTTTGCTTTGCAATATGCTTGCTAATACTCATCTGACCGCTCAGCGATGTACTGTCACCAGTGGCTTCGGTTGGTTGGCAATCGACGAATGACCGTCTTCTACTCTGGGAAACGGCCCGCTGTGGTCACATCACTTCATCGTTGCAACAATCTCGTATAAAACGCAATGATAGGTGACGCGACTTCATTATTTTGGTGCTTCACTGTACTCGCTTCTAAACGATGTGACGAACTCGAAATCCCAGAATGCCAGAAGGAGCTGGTGCTGTCACTCAGCCCGAATTATCACGGCTTTGATGAGAGTGAAGACGCAGAAACGTCAGCCATAATGCAGATTTGTAATAATCTCCGCGGATGTCTCTCATAGAAGGATCTCATTCCGGTCATTCGTAAGACAACGTGGGGCGTTGTCAGGTGGCAGATAGGGGGGTTAACTTCGGGCTAAAGAGATCTTCCGCTTTCCTGAGGCGGAGATGGATCCAGAGGATGAGTTCCCTTCTTCCCTTCTCATCGAAATAATACATAATTTTTACATTTATATAGAAATACCACGGATCTCCTTCACATGAGGGATCTCGAGCCGAGTAGTCGCGAGGCTACGTGGCGCGTCGCCAGGTGGAGGATGGGGGTTAATCGCGGGCCAAATGCGACTTTCGCTTCCCTGAGACGCAGGTGGATCCAGGGGATGGACTCGCCGTTTCTGCTGCACCGGTTCGGCACATACTTTCTGTATTTGCTAACGGTATTCATGCAGTCCTGCGTGGGTGCATTCTGGCTCGTGAGGATTGTATTCTACGATTCAATTCGGCCAAAAGCCTGCAATCAAGTGACAGGAAGTATATGGGGAAGCGGTTAGGGAGTCGCATCCAACAAATAAGCTCTTGTCCACTCTGGGAGAGCCTGGCAAGCTACCCGTGAGTATACCCAGCAAACATGTTCAGAACCCAGCAAGATATACGTGGTTCTCGAAATGCTAAACAGAGTAAAAGAAAAAAAAAGACGGGTCTCATTCCACTGACCCCGAAAGAGCCCCCAATTTTTGCAACGTTGGGTAGGACGAGTACGGAGAGGCTGTTAAAATTTCAGGGCCAATGGAAGCTGCCTGGATCACGAAGAACTATGGTGACGATCTGTCCCTACAATGCACGTACGCTTCCATCCGAGCCCTCGATAGAAGGCTTGCTCACGCAAGCAGGAAGGATAAGGTACGACGTCATCGGCCTCGCCGAGACGAGACGACGCCACCCATTCAACGCCGTCTATGACTCCGGAGGAGAACTGTTCCTCGGAACATGCGAGGGTAGAGGAGTCGGCGGCGTCAAGCTCTCGTCAACACGAGTTTGTCCATGAACATCGATTCATTCGAACAGCTTATAACCCGAATCGGACGTTTACGATCAAAAAGGTGTGGATCAAAACCTTCTTTGACAATCTTCGTCTTTTACGCGCCGACATCGAACTATGACGAAGAAGAAGTCGAAGCGTTCTATGTGGACTTGGAGAAGTTCTACAGAGAAGACCATACATTCTTCAAGGTTATCTTTGGAGATCTCTACGCCAAGATTGGACCAAGAAGAACGCCTGAAGAACGTCACGTTGGGACCAATGGATTGGAATGTAACGGAAAGGGTGAGCGGCTTTCTGAGTTTATCATGGCGACCAAGACCATCCATGGTAGCGCGCAATTCCAGAAGTTCCACCCTCAATGCTGGACGTGGGAGTCTCCCAATGGAGAATACCATGACGAAATAGACCACATCATAGTAAATAGAAGATTTTTGCCTAACCGATGTCGATGTTGTCCCAAAATTCTACACGGGACCAGCGCACCGTCTTCATCGTGCAAGATTCTATTTCTCGCGGAAAGGAGAAAAAAGCCGCTAAATTAAAAAACCGCAGTCATAGAACCATCACAAACTGGGACTTCTTCAATTCATTAGTCGGCTGTTGGGAAGATGCCGTTGTCGATAACATCGACGAAGAATACGATCGGCTCATTCAACATCTCCACGTTAGCGCTGTGAAAGCTGAGAGTTCGAAAGTCACCAAGAGACGTCTGTCTCCAGAAAAACTCGAGCTGGTACGCCAGCATGGAATCGCACGAGCAGCAGGCAACCGCGAACTAACGTCCGAACTTGCAAAACGATGCAGACATGCGAGAAAACAAGACCTTAAAAAAAGAAGAGCATTAGTAATGGTCGAAGCTGCAGAGGCTGGGAAAAGCATTTGCAAAGCCCACCAAAACATCGCCAATTGCATGACCAAGATGATTGCACTCCGACGCCCAGACGGAACAGTTACAGCGTCCAGAAAGGCAATGGAGAGAATCATTCACGAATACTCCTCATATCTCTTCGATACCCACGTCCACCTTCCGTCATATGAAATGAAGGAGGATGGACATGTTGTACCACCAGTTCTCCCTTCCGAAATCCGACATGGCATTTTCGTCGGTGAAAAAATCGAACAGCACCAGGTCCGGACAGGATAAGATCAGAACACCTGAAGAACCTTCCGCCAGTCCTCGTAAACACATTGGCCCGGCTCTTCACAAGCTACCTGTCCGAACGCAACGTCCCTACTCAGTGGAAGACCAGCAAGACCGCATTATTGTTCAAGAAGGATGACCTACACGATATCGGAACTATCGCCCAATCTGCTTGATCTCTGTCATCTACAAACTTTTCATTCAAGTCATCCAAAACAGGTTTGACAGAACGCTCGACGAAGGACAGCCATGTGAGCTAAAAGGGTTTTGAAAAGGATTTAGTACGATGGACCACATCCACACGATAACAAGATTCAATGAAGTAACGCGACTCAATGAAGTATCGCGAGAATACAAAAGACCGCTCTGTCTCGCTTTCACCTATTTAAAGAAGGTCTTTGACTCAAATAAGATAGAAGCAATTTCACAACCAAGATTTCACCATTCTACAACGATATTAGCATCGACGTCAAAAAGATGGGTTAAGCAAGGCGATACCATCTCGCCAGAATTATTTACCGCCACCCTCCAAAATGTCATGCGAACACTGGAATAGGATAATGTGCGAGTGAAAACCGATGGTCGGTATTTACATCATCTTCGCTTTGCTGATGACATCGTCCCTATAACACCGAACATTAGCCAAGCGGAACGCATGTTTGCCGACCTTGATAAAGCCTTTGGAAAGAGTGGTCTTCAACTAAACCTCACAAAACGATGTTCATGAAGAACGGATTGGTTTCATGTGCCCCATTCACGCTCAACAGAACGAATATCTCCGAATGCTCCAGTTATTTCTATCTAGGTCGGGAAATCAATATGATGAATGACTTAGCGCCAAAGCTGAGCAGAAGGAAACGAGCGGCTTGGGGGCTTTCAAGAGCATCGAGGATGTAGTGAAGAGAATAAAGAACACCCGACTCCGTGCCCACCTTTCGACTCAACGGTACTTCCTGCCGTAACGTATGCGTCAGAAACCTGGTCGCTGCGTAAATAGGATGAAAAAATCAATCAGCGTTAACCAAGGCGCAGTGGAAAGGACGATACTAAGATTATGCCGTGTCACGCAAGTGAGGGATGGGATCGAAGCTCCGACCTGCGTCAACGATCAAAAATCGAAGACGCCGTTCTGTGCGCCAAACAGTCGAGGATAAGGTGGGCCGGACACCTAATGCGTATGAATGACAACCGATGGACAAGTGCCGCATGTACTGCAGTAAGACCACCGAGCCGATGGTCAAAGTTCTTCACGAAGAGCCTAGAACAAAAATATGATGCTCGACGAGTCCTTAGAGCGAGCAGAACCCACTGGGCTACTCGTCCACGCGACAGGGAAAAAATAGAAGATTTACTGGCGCCCGCTCGAGTCACTCGACGATGGGACTACAGGTGATACAGGTAATGTAGAAATACTCATGCATACATACGTACCTATGTTTGCACAAATGCAAACTGTACCCTGTAGGACAGTCCGGCTGAAATTCTTCTAGCAAAAGATTCTGAAAAACATGCAAGGTGATTATGAGTAGGCTTCAACAAATAAGCTTATTCTAGGATAGACTGCCAAGCTACCCGTGAGCATTTGCAGCCACTCCATTCAAAGCTAAGGGATCTAAACATGAGTGCGGAATGATAAACACAGTAAAGTAGAAGAGCCTCACTCTTCTGACACCGAACGAACAGAAAATTCGGCAGCGTAGGGTAGGACGAGTATGGAGAGACTGCAGAAATCTCAAAGCCAATATAGGGTATCTAAATCTCAAAGGAATAAGGTGACGTCCTGAACCTACAATGCACGTACACTTGCATCCGAGTCCTCGGTAGAAGAATCGATCATGCAAGCAAGAAGGATAAATTACGGCGTCATAGGAATGGACGAGATGAAAAGACGGCACCCATTCAATGCCGTCTATGACACCGGAGAAGAACTTCTCCTGCGACCATGCGACAGTAGAGGAGTCGGAGGCGTCGGCGTTCCCTGTCAACACGAGTTTGGCCATGAACATTGATTCATACGAACAACTAACAACCTCAATGGGGAGCTTACGACTGACGACATGTAGATCATTACCGGCTTTGACGATCTTCGTCGTTTATGCACCAACATCAAATTACGACGAAGAGGTCGAAGTGTTCCATATAGACTTGGAAAAGTTCTGCAGAGAAGACCAGACATTGTTCAAGGTCGTAATTAGCTATTTTAGCGCTAACATCGGACCCGCCCACGAAAATGTCTCAGAAGTCACATTGAGTTCCACGGGTTAGGATGGAACCAGCAGCAGAGCGTCTCTATGAGTTTATTATGACGACCAAGACTCTACACGGGATCAGACCATCGCCTTTCTTTTCTGCAAGAGTTCATTTTTCCACAAAAAGACAGGAAACCGCCGAATTTAAAAATTGAACTCCCAAAACCACCATGAACTAAAGTTTATTCAGATTATTAGTCTATTGTTGGAAAGACGTCATTCTTGATAAAGTCGAAAAGAAATACGATTGGTTCATTGAACATCTTTATGTTCGCCCGATGAAAACTGAGTGTTCGATAGCTTCCAGGAACGTCTTTGTCCATAAGCATTCAAACTAGAACTACAACGTGAAATCGCACGTACCAAAGGCAACCGCCAGCCCATTGACGTATGAACTTCGAAATACTGCAGCCAGAGGATAAAGAAAAAGCTTAAACTGAGAAGAGCAGCAGTTAAGATTGAAGCTTCAGAAGTAGGGAAGAGTATTCTTAAAGCCCACCAATGCTTTGCCAATTATAAAACCAAGATCATTTCGCTCCAACGTCTGGGGAACCGTTAAAGCTTCTAGAAATCCAATGGGGAAGATCATTCGCGATTACTAGTCGGGTCACTTTACAAGCAACGTCCTTCTCCGCGCATATAAAGTAAGCGACGATTATTTGTTTATTTGATCTTATAAGCTGATCTTGTTTAGCCAATGCGAGCTTGGTATAGGTCTTCGTCGTCGTTGTTGTTGTTGTTTTTGTCGTTGCTGTTGGTGTTGTTGGTCGATGGCTGACGTTTCGGCGATTTCACCTTCCTCAGAGCCTAGACATATTTTATGTAACAGTAGTCTTATATTCGATAAAATACATGTGGTGTTAATGAAGATCAAGCTTTCAAATAAACGCCGTAATGATCAAAAAGGCTGCTCACGGAGCTGTTATGAGTAGGACCGCCCGCGTGTTGTTCACGTGAGACGACGAGCGAGACCCACCCAGAGATCATTCTGATATAAGGCGCCAGGTCACATGTGACTGTGAGGCATTCGTCTTTTGGGTTCATCTTTGGATTTTTGAAATTTATCCAAAAACGCCTCAAGAGTCTTGCGCATTGATGACTTTCATTCCTTTGCTAGGATCCCGCACAGTCACTTCAAAATCATCGTCATTGTGCTTCTGTGCTTTATGCGTACCCTAGAGGAGTGCTTTGACGCATTTCAACTTTCCTGTCTAGATGTTCTTTCATGCGGATACAAAGCGGTCTATTCGTTCCCCCAATATATTCCTCATCGCATGCCTTACACGACACCAAGTATATTGTACCAGATTTCATGTCATCCCCATTTCTTCCATTAAGACAGATCATGCAGTTTTCTGAGCTGCACAAACGATCATAGAGACTGCTGCCAACTAACTGACGGCGTAGGCTATTGGGTGGGACGTCAGTAATCTTTACATAATTTTCAAGAACACTTTTTTCCTAAGCATCTCTTAATGGCTCAACTTACTTCATTTGATAAGAATGGTAGCTTAAAAGAGATTTAACTTACCCCCGAAACATTATTTTGGGGAACTAGGCTACGTTTTTGTCTAACCCGAAGGGCTTCCAGTTCGCAACCATTGGAAATGGCTATTTTTTTGCCAGGTTTAGCGATTCCTTCCTCTCCTCTTCTCCTGAGCACATATTTTCAGCGGTTGACTACATGTTTTTGATAAGTGCTTCTTTCATATGTGAAGGATGAGAGGAGAGGAAGTGAACCAGTAAATATTTACTACTTGGCTTGCGATACCATTCTGTTATATAGCCACTTTCTGAGAGCTTTATTTAAATGTTCATGAATAGAAGCCTGTTCTCGGTTGGTTTTCTCCGTGTGAATTTTATATACTCTGACTGTCTCTTTAACAATTCAAAGTAATCATCCATCCGTTCTTGTGTGGAACAGACGATGAAGCAGTCGTCTATTTATCGACAGTAGAGTAAGAATAGGTGATCGAGAACTGGAGCTTTCTCCTTAGACATGAAAGCGACGGCAAGGCTTGGTGCTAAACGCTGTCCCTATGGCCAACCCTCCAATTAGTGCAAAAATATTTTCCAGACCACCTGATGATTGAACAACTAAGACACTGTTTTAGGAGAGTCATTAGTTTGCGCAATCGACAAGCCGTACATTTTTATTTTCTTTTCGTGCTCTACCAGCAGCTCGAGAATGGCTTGCATTGCGGAGTCATTCGACACGTTGGTATAAAGGGAAGTAACATTAAATGACTTCACTACACGTGTGCTGTTTGGTTGGGCGCACCGTAGATGATGCAGAAATATTTTGGTGTTAGGTAAATGGGTTGCAATAAATTTCAGCTACTCGGTCAGGATGAGGTTTAGGAACCACGCTATTTTATCCGTTGGCCTACCCATACAACTGATGATTGGTCTCACCTTAAACAATGAGCGATCGGTGGAAGCAAGTTCAACAGTAGAAGTAAGCTTATGTGTCTTCACAAGCAAGTATAGGAGAGGGCATGTTCGATTGTCGTTCTTAAGCCGAGAAATAACTAAAGGCTCTAAACACGCTGGCTTTGCCGTATTGACCCATTCTATACCTAACTTTCGGTACTGATTTCTATATTCCTTTTCTGAGGATGCTCGATGGAGAGAAACATCGTTGAGATGTTCCTCTGTTATTCTAACATCCAACTGAATAGTAATAACTACAAATCCCCCACGTTTATCACTAATATAAAGTCTCGTAGATTTTATATTTAAAAGATCTTTAACCTGGCGCATACCCCATTTTTTTGGTGTATGAGGTTGGAGCATAATTTTCTTTTTTTTGGTTGTGACTAAGTCCCGGGTATCCCCAGATGATTATCAAAGCCCTAAAGCCCTTAAGTCTTGTCCTTATCACGCTCCAACTGTTTAGACAACTTGCCAAAAAGGGAAAAAATTAATGCTCGATACTGCTGCGAATCATCCAAAACGGCTAGTAATAAATTCTTCATAGGCAAGGTCTTTGCAGTTTGCATTGCAAAAAAAAGGAAAAAGTTGCGGAGTACTTTTTAGAAAACAAGACTGAAGACATGGTGACATAACGTCTGCAAATATAATGCTATGGATCGGAAACTTTGTGTCGAACTCTGTCTCTGCTTAAAAAAATCGTCCGGGACCCTTTCCTCTGAAGTTCATCTTGCGACAGAAAAGGTGAAAAATGCACGCCTTGAAGACCCATAAAAACGCTGCAGACACTCCTAAAGCTTCTAGTTATAATCTACATTTAGTTATCCCAACCTATATGGAATCTATCCTCAAAAATTCCGGGCCGGTGGAGAACGTTACGTACGGTCATCCTGCTGAGCAAGGTGCTTGTTGACTTCACAAATTGTTTACGGGAATTATCTCATTGTACATGTTAAAGACTTTCGGAGAGGTATAGAATGTTAAGTAATGGAGATCCGTAGATGAATTTTGCTGTTTGTAAGCCGTCTGACAGCATCAAAACGAATGCTTTCCTGTCAACGCCCGTCTACTACGTAATGTAGCCGTTTTAGTTAAGAGCTCTAGCTGTCTTTGTTACACAAACACAGCTCAACTCCTCGCCATTTTGTAGAAAAAGGAGTTCGACATGCCGTTGTGCCAACCAAAGCTGCTTAGACCCGATTTGCACTGCATAATGAAGTAGCCAGTCTTGAAAAAATAAGAGCATGTTCAATGGTGGAAAATTGCTGTTAAGCCTTCGTATTGGTGACGACATCGTCATCTTTTCGAGGGTTTTTCAGTGCGGCATAGATGATGCCCAATGAGTTCAGAGAAGCAGTAAGAGCGATAGGGCTACTAGAAACCGAAAGTGTTCACGGAATACCCGTGGTGCCAAGGAAAGCAAGTGCTAGATTGCACTTTTATTGCAAAAGAGTACCTGGTACGGTATAACTTGGACGTTCAACGAACAAGTAAAACGATGCGAAATGGGTCTGAAGCAGGAAAGAAACGTGGGTCTCATACGAATTTTTTCAAAAAAGCCATCAATCGATTAACGGATTCGAAAAATCGGTGATCACCTATCTCACTCAACAGTCGTCTTAACGCTATCTTATCAAGAAGCGGCTTGGCTTGATACTTCAACAACGTGAAGAATTCTGCGTAATACATTGATTAAAGCTTTTCTACAACATCACTCTGGGCAAAGTTGGTCTCACTTCCCTCAGAGCTCGAAAAAAACTTTCTTGGAAGGATACTGACCTGAGAAGTCGACAGACTCCGGCTAGTTGCTCATTGAACCAGATATGCATATAATCCCTATGATAATTCTAATCGAGTCGAATGCTTACTTCAGATTCAGGTTAATAAACGCTGAACGTTCTGTCTTTCGTTTTTCTATCGGATATTCTTTACATTAAATTATATGTGTATGTAATGTATATATAACGCATATATGTATGCATCCGCAGAAATATTGAATTTTACAAAGTGCATTTTTCTCTAAGATCATGGTCGAGATCCATGGTGCACCATATGCGACGGCATCATTGCTACAAGATTTTTTCCAATCAAGGCTACTGGTTATATTTCCCACGAAATCAACGGCGTGTTTCATAATCTTTCCGAATTCTCGTTTATTCATGAGGCAGCGTTCACTCGGTATGGTGCAATACCGATGGCGAAATACTTGACCTGACATAGCTGGAGCGAAGTTTATTTCATTTTTTCTATGGGATCGTTAACTAAGTTGCACAGCTAACACTTCTTTCTATGGATAATTTATCAGCCACACATGCTTTTTCGTCTTATTCACACTTTTTCCACGGTCGTTTAATCTCCTATTTATCAAATGCAATGTGATATAGAAAGTTTTTAGGATATTCGTTGCTCATAACTACTAACTACTGCCCTCGATTGTAATTCTGCTAGTTTTTCACAGTAAAGAAATGTTTTAATGAAGGCAAACTGAAATGAAAATGATGAAAGGGCGGCTGTAGCGCAGTGGTCAGGGGTGCCCTGCAACACACATGTGGAATCGATCCTCGCGCCCATGGCCCACCAAGCCTTCCATCCCTCCGTGGACGGTAAATTGGTACCAGATTTGTCTGGGAGGATAGCAGCACTGCTTCGATACGTGGATAGGCCACGGCGAGCTCATTTTAAAGGCCAGATATGCATTAAATCACCTCCAAGCGATGCTTAGTGAAGTCGAATGGATGGCGCATCCCTCAGGGATTGATCAACGCCGAGAGCTTTATCCTTTTATTATTATTTGATAGAGCCGAAAATGTTATCTCCTCATTTCAGAATTCAGTGATGAAGTAGGAATTTTCTCATTTCTAGCATTTCAGATAAGTTGGTTGTTTGGTGATGTAAAACATTTCAAAATGTGCCATTATTTCTTTAAAAGCTTGTGATTTATTTTTTCATGCATTCGTAATCTTTAGTGTTATAAACATGTATAAACATAATTTGTGGAATATTCTGTGTTTCCGTATGGTTATCTCCATATAACTCGACAGCGGATTTTTTATTGAAGAGTCTTTCATGGAGAAACCTGCAACGGCTAGGTAGCGGCGGCTACTAGCGGTTCGGCTTGTGTAGAATATTAGCCGCGTGGGTGTTTTAGTTGATGTGTTGATCTACCAGCCTGGAAGTAACCGTTGGTTAGCCGTGAGCGATACCGCGTCGCGCCTATTCGCGGCCGGCGCGGCGGCTGAGGGAGACGGTATGCTGGGGGGCGGAGAAAGGAGACTGTGTGCTGAGGCGGAGAGAGAGACAGTATGCTGGGGCGCAGAAGGATACAGACGGGCCGTATTTTCGGCTGAGCTAAGATTTCAACATTAAGGCGATGAGGTGCATTTTAGTGGATCAATGAGGACGGTAAGTGATGAGTCATCTACGGAACACAGTCAGGCGGCTGGTCGTGGATAACGCTATTTCACCAACGTGAAGATTGAGCATCGATGGGTGTCACCATTGCCTAAGAGTCAAAGGACCACTATGATAATGGCTGGAAACTGATAAGCTTATAGCGGCTTAACAGAATATACAGCATAAGTTGGCCTCTCAGCGGCCTCGTACGCATGGCGTAGATTGCGGGAGGAATAGTACATGCCACCGATGGCGTTGCAAACATAACGTATTTGGAAACACCCGCCACTACTGACATTGCACTGTAGACAAGCTACGAAACTAGATAAAATAATCTTCTGATTACTGAAAGATGAATGTGAATGAATAAGAATGAGTGAGTATGACTGTGAAATGAGTTGTGGTGATTGAGGGATGACAATGAATGATTCTTCGTATTCTTGTTGAGCAAACACGAATTGTTATTTTTATTCTTTATTCACGAACAAGCTGAAGTTCCGGCGGATTTCGCCTTCCTCAGAGCCTGGGAAGGTCAAGTTGACAGCAACCTATTCGGCCAAACACCTCCATAACCAAACAGAGAAAACGCTGAACAAAGATTTCAATCACGTTGAACACAGCTTTGCACACTCACCGCTTTCTATGTGGCTTCCACTGAGTATGTCGCGTGGTGACCGACCGCACAGAGTTCACATGGAAGCGTAATATGCCCCTCCCCATCAAAATAACAGCCTTATACACTGCCCAATATCACGCGTGATAATGAGGCATTCTTCCCCCGCGGTTCATTTTCGGATTTCTGGAACTAATCCAGAACGCCTCGAGAGTTTTGCGTGCTTGTGTTCTCGATTCCTGCGCGAGGATCGTGACACGTACTTCAAAAAGTCCTCCCTCGCTATGTCTCTGGGTCCTATGCGTGCCTAGTGGGGGTAATTGGTTTACGTTTGCCGACTAGGTGTTCTTTTATGCGGACACAGAGGGGTCTACCCGCTTTCGCCAATGTATTCGTCTCTGCGCGTCTTACAGTACATCAGATAAACTGTACCCGAGCTCATGCAATCACAGCCTCTACCATTAGGGGCAAGAAGTGCAAGACGAAGGAAAACATCTGTGCTCAGTATTTGTTGACCGCCTCTAGAGGAGAATAGTGGGTGGGTCAGTGTTGATTTGCAACTCTACTGGGTCTAATGCTAAAGTAACTTTGCGGAAAAAAATTCGAAGATTTCTTGAGTAAATCGCATAGCACGGCTTCAAAAGCGCACAGAAATACCACTAACGAACAGCAAACAGGTCACAGTAGGATAAATAACATGCAAGAAAATTCAAGGCTAACCGTGTTAGGAGACATGGTTCGCCCTGACGGTGCGCGCTCGTTATTAGAATTGGGACCGAGTTTCTCACCATCTGAACCCATTTCTAAGATATCCTTGCGTAGGGTCGCATGTAATTTACATGAACTTCAAGATAGACTCCGCAAAAAAAGCTAGAGATGAAGCGCAAAATAGGAGCGAACAAAAAAGTGAGGGCCCTTACCAATAGTACCATTTCCTCAGCCGTTCTTTGAGACAACAAGAGCCCAATAATGAAGTTGATGTTAAATTTCGGATGCTTTACCAATGAAACTTTCAAAGTCCTTAATCACTACCGCGCGAAAAGATGCAGCTCGAAACCTCATCGCAGTGCAAAAACGTGGTATGCGAGAGGTACGACAGCTGATAAGGTTGAAAAACATAAGACTATCCGTTAGTGATAAGGGTGGAGAGTTTGTCGTAATTCCCGATCATTTAGATGTTGAAATAACGAAAAAGCATCTTGAAGATGCTTCGCTTTATCGTCCCAGTCATCTGAGAAGGAGTTTGAAAAGTATATACCGAAAATTGAACCACGAATGGGCCAAAATGGCAAGAGCTGCTGGTTTAAAAACCATCAGTTATCTCTCAACTAAAAGTTAAGTTACCAACATGTCCCGTCTTGTACTTGCTTATAAAAAACTCATAAGCTAGTATCCAGCGATGATATTGCGTCTACCGATCCATCATTGTTTAAAGTTAGACCAATCATTAGCTGCGTAGACGGGCCAACGGATAGGATAACATGGTTGTTAACCCTAATATTTAACCAGTTGTTGGAACATATTCCAGCCCATCTTACGAATACCCAGATGTTTCTGGATCGTCTACGTACTGCGCAGCCCAGCAGCGCGTACGTGATGGAGTCGTTCGACGTTAGCGCCCCTCTATACAAACGTGTCGAATGACTCCGCAATGCAAGCCATATTCGAACTCCTGATGCAACACGAAGGAGAAATAAACATGTATGGCTTCAAGATAGAGCAGTTGATGGCACTCTTAAAAGAATGCTTGAGCTGCTGAATCTTCAGATGGCTCCGGAAAAGTACTACGCTCAAATAAGAGGGTTGGCATTGAGACAGCGACTGGCACCAAGTCTTGCCATTGCGTTTATGTCTAAGGTGGAAGCACCAGTGACCTATCTCAGGGCCGTTTCTCTACTGTAGATATATAGATGACTGTTTTGTCCTTTGCTCAACAGAAGAGGAAAGTGGACAAATGTTTCGAGTTGTTGAATGAACGGTCAGAGTGTGTCGAGTTCACCCGAGAGAAACCGAAAGAAAACTGGCTTCCATTCCTGAACGTCCAAATTGGCCTGTCAGAGAATGGCTACATTGCGAAGTGGTACCGAAAGCCAAGTAATAAAAACATCTTGGTTCATTACCTCTCCTCTCACCCCTCTCACACGAAAAGGGCGCTGGTAAGAAACATGTTTCGAACAGCAACCAGCGTGTGCACGGAAAGAGAGCGGAGAGAGGAGTCCCGGAACTTGGCGCGGCAAATAGCCATTTCTAATGGCTACGAAACTGTAGCTCGGGACAGGTGTAGAGGAAATCCTAGGCCTCCAAACGACAACTCTAGCGATAAAATGGTCCCGTTTATCCTACCCTTTCATCTCAAATGATGTAAGTGCAGCTATAAAACACTGCTTAAGAAGGGCGGGTCTAGAGAATTCGGTAAACGTAGTTGAAATGCCACCGAGTAATCTTAGGCGCCAACTAGTTCGTAACCGCCTATATGACCGTCTATGTGCAACGCAAAAATTGCATAGTTTGCCCTAATGGTAGAGACGGTGATTGCATGAGCTCGGGTACAGTTTATCTGATCTCCTGTAAGACGTGCGGAGACGAATACATTGGCGAAACGGGTAGACCCCCTCTGTGTCCGCATAAAAGAACACCTAGTCGGCAAACGTAAACCAAATACCCCACTAGGCACGCATAGGACCCAGAGACATAGCGGGGAGGACTTTGAAGTACGTGTCACGATCCTCGCGCAGGGAATCGAGAACACAAGCGCGCAAAAACTCTCGAGGCGTTCTGGATTAATTCCAGAAATCCGAAAATGAACCGCAGGGAAGAATGCCTCATTATCACGCGTGATATTGGGCAGTATATAAGGCTGTTATTTTGATGGGAGGGGGCATATTACGCTTCCATGTGAACTCTGTGCGGTTGGTCTCCACGCGACATACTCAGTGGAAGCCTCATAGAAAGCGGTGAGTGTGCAAAGCTGTGTTCAATGTGATTGAAATCTTGGTTCAGCGTTTTCTCTGTTTGGTTATGGAGGTGTTTGGCCGAATAGATTGCTGTCAACTTGACCTTTCCAGGCTCTGAGGAAGGCGAAATCCGCCGAAACGTCAGCTTGTTCGTGAATAAAGAATAAAAATAACACCTCGTGTTTGCTCAACAAGAATACGAAAAAATCACTTGATCAATTCCGAGGTTAATAGAAGAGTCGGACGTGGGAGTTACAATGAATGATGTTGTAAGGAGCGGATTATCCGCACTACCGATCGGGGGTAAGATGAGTGGTGGTATGTCTCCGCCGTCGAAGGCACCTGGCTTATGTCTGGGAGCCGCGTGCGTATGCAACCGCGGACAACCTGGATCGTCGATCCTGGATTGCAGTAGACTGTACCTAACTGCCTCGAAATATCAACGTCATTGGCTTCATTGTTTCACAAGGTAGTAGTAAACTGTTCCAGTGTTACTCCTCCTCCTTCGGATAAGCCATCGTTCGTGTGCTACTGAAGTCAAACCTGAATCGCTACTGTGCCTGAAACACTGAACATAATTCACCGAGTAGATTATAAAAGTTACATTGCGGTGTTTGATGTGCGACTATGAGGCGACCGTGTGTAGACATCAGATGTTATTGTTTAGAAAGATGAGAGAACTTTTCAGAGAGAAGTTCTCTATAAAACCACTTTACCACGAACCTGATAAATAAAGCTGGCCGTCAAAAATTTTTTCGTTTAGTTCAGGTTAAAAACAAACCATGTAACTTTTATCATGACCACTGATGTGTTTTAGAAAAACTGGATTGGGCCGTCAGATCATAAATTTCACTGCGAAATGCGTAGATTCGTTGCAAGAAATTCACGTGACCTATGTTCTCTGCAGTATTAGCTAAAATTTGATTTAGCTATTATAGCTATAGCTACAACAAACAAGAAACAAGAAACAACAAATAACAAGCAACGAACAACAAACAACAACAACATCTGCACCAATCACTTCCGGGGACACACGTTTTACCAACTATAATACCGAGGCTTTTGCTTTGCCATTCTCACAGTCAGTTTTCTACTCTATCGGTGCTATCAGCAACAGCCCACACATGGTAAAGGTCCGGGGGCAAAAATCGGCATTGAACCCATTTGAGCCGCCGCTACGTTCGAAATCACAATGGTTTAACGTTTCCGATGTTTCAATATGCAGACACGAGGTTGTTATCATAAAAAATTTATTAGGACACAACAGCTGACGTTTCGGCGGTTTCGCCTTCTTCAGAGCCTGGAAAAGTCAAATTGAGATGCGATCTACTCAGCCTAAACACTTTCATAAACCCAGCAGATAAAACATAACAAACAAATTTGTATTCGCATAAGAAACAGCTTCATTTAAACACTTACCGTTTGTTTGTTCTAAGTGATTTCAGTTAGTTGGTGGATAGCAGCCACGCAGAATAATATATCGGCGAGAACTGTGTCTGTGTCAGGTCACTGAATCAGCCTGAGTTATGGCGCCAAGTCATGCGTGATGACAAGACGCCAAAACGCTTTGAGAGTTTTACTTGCTGATTTTTTGGATTCCTGTGTGAAGATAGTGACTACTTATTTCAAAATCTTCTCCGTTATGTTTCTGTGTCCTATGCGCGTCTAGAGGAGTGTTTGGTTTTATTTAGATTTACCGACTAGGTGTTCTTTTAAGCGGATGCAAAGCGGTCTACCCGTTCGCCAACGTATTCGTCCCCAAACGCTTTGCAAGAGATTAGGGTACACCGAGCCCGAACTCATGCAATCACCGTCTCTACCATTAGGTCAAACTATGCAATTTTGCGTTGCACATAGACGGTCATATAGGCGGTTGCAAACTAGCTGGCGTCTTAGAGTGTCCGATGGTATTTCTATCACTCTTACGGAATTCTTTAGACCGGCTCTTATTAAGCAACGTTTTATGGGTGCACTTATTTCGTTTGAAATAACGGGCAAGAGGAACGGAGTCTTGTTTTCGCTAGAATTATCGTTCTGGGGTGTGGTTTTTCCTCTATGCCTATGCCGAGAAGCTTCAGCTTCGTAGCCATTTGAAATGGCTATTTGGCGCGCCAGTTTCGAGGATTCTTTCCTCTGCTCTCTACCTGTGCACACGCTGGCAGCGGTCGAAACATATTTCTTATGAGAGCCCTTTTCAGTGTGTGTGATGGATGAGAGGAGAGGTAATGAACCACTATATCCTACCGCTTGCCTTTCGATACCATTCTGTGATGTAGCCGTTTTCAGATGGGTTAATTTGAACGTTTAGAAATGGAAGCCAGTTTTCTTTCGGTTTCCTCACGGGTGAACTTTACTGCGATTCTTCGTTCAATAACTCAAAAGTATTTGTCCATCTCCTCTCGTGTGGAGCAGATGACAAAACAATTATCTATATACCTACAGTAGAGTAATGGCCTTAGATGGATTGCTAGTGCTTCCACTTTAGACATAAAGGCAACGGCAAGGGTTAGTGCCAGTCGCTGTCCCATTGCCAACCTATAATTTGCGCGTAATATTTCCCGGACCATCTGAAGATCGAGCAGTTTAGGCAGAGCTTTAAGAGGACCATAAGCTGCTGGATCGAAAAGCCATGCATGTTAGTTGCTCTTTCGTGTTGCTCGAGAATCTTGCCGATGGCTTTCCTTGCGGAGTCGTTCGACACTTAAGTGTGAAAGGGCGGTAACGTCGAACGACTCCATAACGTACGCGCTTTTAGGGACGTGCGCTACGCAGACGACCTAGGAAAATTTGGGTGCTCGTGGGATGGGCTGGTATGTGCTTAAGCAGCTGGTTGAAAATTAGATTTATAAACCAAGCAATTCTATCCGTAGGCCCGTCTACACAACTGATGACGGGTCTAACTTTAAAGGTGGAGAGGTCGGTAGACGCCAGATCATCAGTGGATATTAACTTATGGGTTTTGATAAGTAAGTATAGGATGGGAGATGTCGGCACTTCGATCTTAAGATGCGAAATGTCTGCCGGTTTTAAACGTGCTGAGCTTGCCATTTTGACCCATTCGTTGTTCAGTTTTGGACTTTGACCTCTGAATTCCTTTTCAGTAGACGGGCGGTAAAGAGTTGTGTCTTCAAGATGTTTTTCCGTTATAACGACATCTAACTGGCGAGGAATTACTACAAACTCTCCACCCTTATCACTAACTGGCAGCCTAATATTCTTTGATTTTATTAGCTCTCGAACCTGTCGCATACAAGATTTTTGCGCAGGTGTAAGGTTCGAACCAAACTTTTTCGCGCGATAGTGGTTAAGGACTTTGAGAGTTTCGCTCAAAAAATAAGCGAAATTTTAATTCTACTCGTCGTTAACATCGAATTATCAGTCTATCAATCAATGCCGAGGCTAACACACAGTCGGCCTTCGGCTTTAACGTTTATTCACACCCTACTGTTTTTTATGGCAGGATATGATGTGAAGTGCAACCACGAAGATGGAAACGATATGAGCAAACGGAAGTTCTAATGGGCTTCAAACCTACGACTATCTGATACTTGAGATCTAAGAAAACTGATATCAAAGCAATTTATAATTGGGCCGACTGCGTCATAAGAAAGTTAGCCAAAAAATTGGACCGCGTCAATAGAGTGAATCCCTGAGAAGAGGTAAGGGTTTCTAGGAAGAACAGCTACAAGCTAAGATGACCAGTTTGAAGTCATAGTCAACCAGCGAAATTTGTAGGTGCAATACATATGTGAATGACGAGATGATATTGGAAGACGCTGTCATACTCGAAATAGGCTACCACGTATGGATGACGAGAGAGCGAAAGGAATCGAAGCGTCCCGATTAAGCACCTATCACACGACGTCGTGGCAGAAAGAAGCTTGAGTTGAATAAATGGGATCTTGGAAATCAGAAGACGAAAACTCGAATTGCTTCCATGCAGCTGGAAAAATTCATTGAGACGATTTTGTTTGTGAGATTTCACAGTGATACTTTCGAGCAATCAAATGCCTAAAAACTGGTTATTTCCTAAGCGAGTTAAAAACAGGAGAAAAAATTGGTTTATAGCCACAAGACTGCTGAGATATTTGCGAAACTCCGGACCGCGGGTGTCTGCAGTGGGGAACGAACGCGCCATTGTCCTTTCCGGGGAGTAACGTGTTAACCACTACACCATGCGGGTCCTCCGTTTCGCCTATCTCTCAGCTAGCTAGTAATAAATTGGTTTATATTTCTATCAATACAAGACATAGCGACCCAAGTCGATACATAACAGATGGCTTACCGTTTGCAACTTACTTCAATGGTGATTTGTTTTTGCGCTGTATATTACATTTACACTGCCTAGTGCTGTTGAAAGAAACAAGAAGACGAAATTAACCATAAAATTAGCTGTATGTTCTTCATGTAAGCCCGTGGACACCGCGAATACTAACTAACGCATTTCACCGTACACATGCTGCAGACGCTGTTGGTCATTTTGTCTTGATGTCTTCATGTATTTTGGTGGATAGTCAGTCAACGAGAACTCTCCAAACTCCTCAATATGTGGCAACCAAAGCTCTTTCCATTTATCGGAATGAATATCACGGTAATGCCTAAATGGGATTCTAATTAGCACAGCAAAATTTCCATGCAAAGTACATTGTACTTCTAAAAAATGGCGTATTTTAGGTTACTAGGAAGAAATTCTGTTGCAGAAATTTGCTAGCCGAATAGTGCTGAGAAATAAGAGCAGAAGTTACTTTGTGTAATCAAAGCCAAACAAATTGTTCGCCTATTGGATTAATCTGTTTTATTAGCGCTAAGTGTTCAATTCACAATAAAATACACAAATTCTTGTCCTCACCTAACAACCGCTTCATATGGCTTCACACAGTACTTCCTGCAACCGTTGAAAAACAGCTCAACACCTTGTATAATAGCAATAGCGACATGAGATGTGTGAAACAACCACGTTACAAGCATTGAAATCAATTCTTGCTCTTCATAACTGCCTTTTTTTCTAATTTTTAGTAGTTGACGCTAAATACTGTTTTTTTGCAGCAGGCTTAAAATTGTCATTGAGATCTCTCGAATATTTGCGATACCTTTTTTTGGGTCGACCAGGTACCTCGCGGTGTGTCCACGAGGCGAAATACACGGTGTGTTGTGATATCGCCACGTTGGCATCATTTCAACAACCTCAGTTGAGTACATATAAATTAGATGTATATTTGCTGGTTAATTGCGTATACATGAATTGCGTACATAAATGCATCAGAGTTGTTACACTCACCGCCTCAAAAGTACTAGCTGTTGAAAAAGAATGAATGTCGCACATAATTTTTTTTCATTAAACAATCCAGAAAGACGTCTTCGACATTAGTGCATCCATCAAAAAAATGCTTCTTTTAAGACAATGACATAAATAGCCATATGAGTACTATGTTCAAGTTCGGCCTGACCCAAAGGCGCACCAAGTCTCCCATGCCGTCGCAGTCGGAAAGGTTTTACAAGATTTGTTTGCATTCGCTAAGATCGATTCTTTTCGCAATCGAGCGATATCTATAAAGAAGAAAAAAATCCTCAAGCACAAGTCAAAATCAAACGCAAAGTCCTAAAAGCTTGGTGGATAGTGGATGCTGGAAGACGGGTCAAATCCAAAAAAGGGCTGGAATCCGCAGAGTAAGATGATATTGGGCTATGTAGAAAAAAAACGTGTAGAGGTTTTAGGAGGAGGAAAACTTACAAGTATTTTATGCTATGGAGAATTAAATTCATACAAGTCATTGGTAAAAAATCATTTGCACGCATCCTTTATTTCGCAGCCTGTAAACAAGCAGTATTCACGCTTTTCTGGTTGAGAATATTGATAATGGCATAGTCATTCCACAAAAACAAAACGAAGAAATCTATCGAGTCCGGAAACCAAGCCTGTGTTCACGACGCGAAAGAATTCCGGCAAACCTGTCTTCCACTGACGGATTTCTCTGGTACTCTCTCGTGTCTAAGATTCCATCGCTGTCGAAATGAAAGTTCTGCTATTGTTGGGCTCAGATATATTCCCAAATGAGGATGCAAATGTGAATACATCAAGTGTTCCATAGGTTTTCACAAACCGGAGGATGTCTGAAAGAGTTCGATGGTACTCAGTCGGAGTCAACCTTTCATCGAGATCCATCATTGCCACCCATTCAGAATGACCACGTGCACGTATGAGGCATTCCTACGAAAATGCAACTACAAGAGTTTAAATTAACTAAAGATAAAGCTCGCGACGTTGATCAATCCCCTGAGGTAAGCGTCATGCTTTCGACTTCATTAAACATTGTTTGGAGGTGAATGAATGCATATCTGGCCTCTACAATGACTCGAGGTGGCCTGCCGATGTATCGTATCGAGTTGAAATTAATTTCTGTGGATTGATCTCATAAATAATCCGTTTTTTTTGTATCGTCTTAAAACTTTTCTAAAGATGTTGGTGAGGGGAGAAAATAACAAAGCCTCAACTTTCGAGCACCGATCTGTGACAAAAAATTTCTGCGGTAGAACCATAACGATGCTGAGATATTTGCAAAACTCTAAGCCTCAGGTGTATGCGGTGGAGAACGAACGCTCTATTACCCTTTTCAGGGCTAAGCACCACAGCAGTGAGTGTCCCTCGTTTCGTTTTTCTCTCAGCTAGTTTTCTATCTATCAGTGACAGCAGCAATCACCCGTCGACGAGATTGATCTGGGGAACCCAAATTCAGCAATGAACACAGTCAAGCTGCGGCTGTAGCGAAAACCACAATGTTGACTTTTTAATTATTGCCTAGTAAAAGTCCGCATTAGTTGGTAGAAAACTAGCCGAGAGAAAGGTGGAACAGAAGGACACGCGTTGTGTGGTCGCGAACCATTAGCCTCGGAAAGAAGTAATGGTGTTTTTCGATCCACACTGCAGACACCCGTGGTCAGGGAGTTTCGGAAATATCTCAGCACCATGGTGGTTGTACCACACATAGTACCCTGCAGTGAAAAATTGTAATATGAAGTAAATGAAAAGTTAACGGAAATTCCTGCGTTTAAATTGCTGAGCTTTCTCTTTCCTAGGATGTTTTTATATGTTCGCGAAGTCGTGTTATCTTCGTTGGGCGCAGTGTGAAAATACGCCTAGCGTAGAGCAATGTGGTCTTCTAGCACCGATACATCAACCACTCCTGCTTATTCTGTTCAACCGCTTTCCACATTACTCCGACCGTATGTGAGGTAATCACCGCGGAACTCAGTGAGATGAAGAAAGGAGTCCACTATCAATAATACATCTTTTCTGTATACTATGCGCGGAAAGAGGCTTTTACCGTCCAACTTCTAGTGGAACACCCGTGGCAATAAATCATTAGCCGGCTGCAGAAAGTATCGCAGAAAAACAAACAGTGGATAAGAAAATGTGTATACGCATATCATATCTAACTGTTGCTACCGAAAAGGTCCCGATTTCTTGGTGAACGTTTTAAAATATCAATGCTTAATTCCCAATACCGACTTTCTATCAAGCTTAGTACCAGTCAAGTGATAATACACAATATCCTTGATAAAAACATTAAACTTTGATGTTTATTGACGGAGAAGCTAATGTTTCAGCGAATTTCTTCCTCAGTGAGTGAGAGGAAAGGTCAACATGACTGCGACCTACCCAGCTCTAATAGACACCTCCGTAACCGAACAGTGAAAATTCAAAACGAAGATTTCAGTCGCACTGAAAACGAAATGGCTTTTTTCGCATACTCACCGCTTTTTCTGGGTATTTCAAGTGGAGATCAACAGCAGAGATTTCACATCGAAGCGCAATATGCCTCTTCCATATTAAAATATCAGTCTTAAATACTGTGAGAGATCGCACACGAGAACGACGAACTACTGTTCATTTTCGGACTAATGGAACCTATCCAAAATGCTTCGATAATTTAGCGCTTTGAAGACTCAATTCCTTTGCGAGGATGGCAACTTCTACTTGAAAGTCCTGCGGCAATGTCTCTCTTATTTGCGCGCCTAATAGAATACGTGGTTTAACTTTAAGTTTAGCAACTAAATTTTGTTTCAAACGAATGCAGAGTGTCTAACCCACTTCGTCAATGCATTCGTCTGCAAACGTTTTGCAAGAGATCACGTAAACCGTACCCCAACTCATGAAATCACGGTCTATCGTTGGAGCATATTGAGTATCTTGGCGCTGTGTACAGACCGTAATACAGGCGGATACGAATTAGCTAGCATGCTAGAGAGTTCGGTGGTATTTCAAATAAGGTTATAGAATTCTCTAGACCGCTACCTATTTAGGCAACATTTCAGATCTGCATTTATCTTGTTGTGGATGAAGGGAATGATGAAAGGCACCTTATTTTCAGCAGATTTATCGTTTTTGCCATGGTCTTCTCCCAAATCTATCCCAAGCAGCTACATAATCGTAGTCATTGGAAATGGCTATTTGCAGCGCCAATTTCAGAATTCTTACGTTTTCTCTGTTCTTGTGCACACTCAAATGGCTGTTCGAAATGTGTTTCTTACAAGCACAAGTTGGTCAGCACACGTAGTCGGTAAACTTACGGTTAAACTAAATACTCCACTAAGAGCAAACAAAACAGAGCGACATGACAGAAAGGTTTTGAAATAGAAGCTGGCACCACCATAGGAATCGAAGATTTCAGCGCTGAAAACTCTCAATGCATTCTGGATAAATTAAGGGGATCCAAAAAATAAACCAAGAGAGCAACGCTTAGCTATCAACAGTGATATAGATGCGTGTAGCACAGTGGTCGGAAGCGCATTGTAAAACACAACGGATCGAAATCCATGTACCAGGCTCACCAAGCCATGTAAAAGAGAGAAATGCACTCAATCACCTCCAAAGATGCTCGATGAAATCGAATGCATAGCGCATCCTTCAGGGATTGATCAGCACCGACAGCTTTATCTTTATATTTCATATTTATCTCAAGACATACATCTACAGACTTTGATGTCTGTGTTGGGACGACAGAAAAAACACTTTAAATTTTTCCAAATTTTGCAAAGGATGTAAAATAAAATACCTGCGTTAGTTAACTTTTCTACTTTACTGCCTATTATAACTTTTTCATGGCAGGTTGTTACGTGTGAAACAACCACAGTGATGCTGGAGATATTTGCAAAACTCCGGACCGCAGGTGTCTGCAGTGAGGGACCAGACACGCTATTACGCTTTGCGGGGCTAACGTGCTCACTACCATAACATGTGGGTCCTTCTCAGACGGATGAATGCTGATGACACTGATCGATGGAACTCGCTGAGAGCCAGGCGAAACAGAAGGACCCGCATGGTGTGTTGGTAAACGCATTAGCCGCCGGAAAGGCTAATAGCGCGTTCGTTCCCCACCGGAGACACCTGCGGTGCGGAGTTTTGCAAATATCTCATCATCATTGTGGTTGTTTCATACCTGCGTATGTTCCTTCCGCTAATACATAGCGAATGACTCTGAGATTTATCAACGTCGAATGCTTTATACTTTTATTATTATCACGACTGATCTCACTCAATACGACAAAAATGTTAATGTGAGGATTGCGCATTACCCATCCATATGAAAATACTACACTAGTTGTCCAAATGGAACACTCAGTGGGAAGACTCATAGAAAGCGGTCTGTGCGAGAAGATGTTGCTTTGTTTCGAATGGGATTGAAATTAAGGTTTCGTGAATTTTTTTTGTTGGGATCGTGGAGGACTTTGATTGAATAGATTCCTGGACTTTCCTAGCCCCCTAAAGAAGGCGAAAGCCGCTGAAAAGTCAGCTTTTGCTTCAAAAAAGGATAATGTAACACAGCGCGATTTCTTATTAAGAATGTAATATATCCATACTTACGACGATTGCACTACAACTGACAATAAAATCTAACGTGATTGCCGATTACAACGCAGAAATGAGGCAACGGATCTTACGGATGTTGTTAGGCCAGGATTTCTCTCGTATGAGCACTCGGCGTGCGCTCGTATTTTAGAACATGAAATTTTACTTTTAGAGAGAAATTATGAAGCGCAGTAGCTCATAAATATCGCATCATTACAAGGATCCATTCTTAAATACTCTATTCATCTTTTCGAAGACGAGGATTCTAGGAATCCAATGACACCAACCTGCAGTTCACGTAATTTGCCATGTCCTGCCATCTCTTTCGAAGTGATGGCGAAGAATTACGACTTCAGCCTCTCCGGAACGAAACATAGTCGTCTAACAGTATCCTGCTGTACTCTTCTAATTTATTAATGTAGACGTAGAAATATGTCACGCCCTAAACGCTGTTCTGGACCTTCCAAATATAAATCGTAAAGTGAATGAGAAGTTCAAAAGTGTTCAAACGGGGGAGTAAGTCGAAGAAATTTCTGCAAGTGAAGCAAAGTTTCTATATTTGGAATTCAAAAACCGCACGCGACTCTCTCTCCTCATCTCCACATCGGTCCCACGAAATACTCACAAATTGAAGCAGTCCTTTCTATAGCGCTTAATGCCCCCACCGTGTTGGAGTAAACAACTCCAAAGTACTTCCGAAGGTTTCAGCCGTGCATTTGACCACTCAGGTTGAGAAGTTCTTCAAAGTTACAAGAGTACGATTGGGAGCCAGTATTTCCCACCTTGCTCACTCTCCTAACAAAACACACAAAACAAAGAGAAAAACTTGCCTGAATCTTATAGTGTTCGAAAAACTCGGATAATAATAACCATTTCGGCTCTGTTCCATATAAAGGAGCAAGGCAAGCGCAAAAATAATGAGCTGAGACTGGAATATTTCTGATGTAGGGGGCGTAATAGTGAAGAGTAATAAAAAAAAGTGGTATTTCTGGACATTATCTTTGGGGGTTAAACTAGAAAAGGTGAAAACTCCGATTGTCTTTTTTCTAGAAGAAGATGTTTTAAAACCAACGGCTCAACCATTTTGCGTACGACCGGTAATTGGAACTGGAAAGTCGTACGTGCCAGTGAGCGCATCAGTGAGCGCAATGTACCTCGCTCCTTCACGACGAGAGCAACACGCGGTAAACTCGGGAAATTCGACTGTTTTGAAAAGGCAGACCGATTTCCCTTCATAGGTGATTGAAATAACGACAATAGATCGTGTCTCTGTAAAGTATTTCGTTGTAAATGTGACCTTTTATCGCATAAGTAAAAAAAAACCTTTACTTCCTATCTAAGAAATAAGGTATCGCAGATAGCTGAAGAAATTACTAGATCCATTAAGCTAATTAAATCCGGTCTTTGATAGGTTTCAAAATCACACCTAACGAAATCTGAAACGAAATTTGATGTGCACGTTTAAACCACATGATCACTAAGCGTTTTTGGGCGCCGACAAGATTTCCTCTGAGATAAAACTTCACTGAGCAAATCACATTTGGATCCGAACATTCCTAATTCGAAGACTAGGCGGATCACTTGTTTCGCCTGTCTCTCAGTTAGTTCTATCGATCGAGCCATCAGCAATCACCCGTCAACGGGACTGTAAATGTCTCAGCATCATTGTGGTAGAGTCACACATAATAACTTGCTGTGAAAAATTGTAATAGGTAGTAAATAAAAAGCTAACATTCTGATTTAGACTACACCCTCAGCTTAAACTAGGGTTCGTTGCCGATTTGGGCTTCCCCAGGTCAATCCCATGGGGATAAAAAATTTAACATTATGCCTAAAAAGTTGGTCTTCGAAATCCACTTTAATAACTGTTTTCACAAGAAGCAAACACAGGACAGCAAAGATTTCGCGCTAAGAAATCAAAAAGCAAATGTGAAGAAGAAAAAAGGCACGACTCTATAACAAAGCACATTCGAAAACTATAAATCGGGTGTTTTATGAAGAATGGAAAAGATGGAAGAATTCGCATATATATATATATATATATATATATATATATATATATATATATATATGTGCATGAAGTGCCAAATGGGTGGCCGGAGAAAAAGCTTTGTACTATTGTAAAATGACTTTCAGTTAATGTCGGCGTGATTGATTATTCGGCTAAAGTCTCCAAGCCTTTGTTTCCTTCAAAACGAGATCAGTCGGAATCGGTAGTGCACAGCGGTTTACCCTCGCAGTATGGGACATCGTAGTCGAATCAAGTCCATTCTTCTGCAGCGAAGTACCGCTCGAATATAGTAACCTTATTCGGTTACGGCTTTATGTTCAGTGTTGATACAGTGGTAGTGTACAACCTTACTTTACTAAAATTCCGATTGTTTGATCCTGATTCGGTATCGTTGCATCAAATTTACTTCTTCTCTTTCATGAACAGATATTTGTGATTTGCAAATTCCCTTCGAAAACCTCTCACCTGCATAGTTTTCTTCGCATTTACAAGACGCCCATGAGAATAACGAAAGATTTCGTGTGATAGACAAATGAAAACCACCATTCTATGATAGTTGAGTAGCACAACGGTCGTTAGGAAGACCAACAATAACAGGCTTCTATTCCCAGGGTTTTCCACTTTTTAAAGGCATTCTTCGCTTTGCTGAGAAAAAGTAAGAACTAAAGCGATTCCCGCTGGGATTATGCCACCTCTTTTAAACACCCCAAACGCCCAAAAGACAACAGATGGCGAAGGAACTGTAAACAGTGAGAGCCCTCTTCGAAGCCAACTAAATACTCCTTCTATTCATATTCCGAAAAATAATCTTACTTATTAAATGAAAGATGGGAAAAATCAGCCATAGAATATAGAATATAAGAGTATAGTGGTAAGGGTGTAGTTAGAAAAGCTTCGGCTTTGGGAAAGCAACAAATGTCATCGGATTTTTCGGCTTAGAGAACCAAGGATGTCAGAGAGATGAGGAATCCAGGATGTCTCAGAGGTATCGAGATTGCTCCCATGCATATCTTAGATTGAAACCTTAGGAACTGTGCCATGCATGAGATATCCCTGTCTATCCAATGGAGATTTCGAGAATCGGCTTGTTGTGTGGTTTCATACCGGATCTAATTCGGCATACGAATCTGATTTGACATCCATCATTTACATGGTCCAGGTCATCATGATGGGCGAAGTTGTGTTTGTCCACGCTTTTAAAATTTCCGGTACGACGGCTGCACGATGGTATCTAAACAAGTTTGGTTGCCCACCGAAAGTTTTTGTTTCGAAAGCTTTCACGTCTTTTTCGAAGAGGAGTTCGCTCGAAAATTTATTCTCCCACACCAGTAGTGTTAGGAAAAAATGGAAGAAAAAGGTGATGAAGAACGGATTTTGCATGAAATCGGTCAAATTCAGCCACCGGATGGACCTCATGACCCACACTTTCTGAACTGCAACACTGATCAATAGTACACAGTTTTTCCCTGAGCAGCCACAGGATTGTTGTTTATTAGGTGATCTTGTCTATACTAGTCCGCATACATCGTGTAATCGTCTCCGTTTGACGAGTTTGGAACGGCTGGTGTAGGGGAGCCGCGGAGAAAGTGTATCGCTTGTCGAGCTGGAGACGGTCTTGCCTTAATTGAAAGCGCTTCTATTACAAGTTGGCAGCATTGAAAGCGCTTCTTTTAGACAGTAGAGAGTCGGCGGTTTCGGCGTTTCTCGGTTTGTTCATGAACATTGACTCATTCGAACTACTAACGACCCGAATCGGACGTTTACTTTTAAAAAGATGTGGATGAATTCCGGCTTTGACCATCTTCGCCGTCGTTTACGCGCCGACATCAAACTATGACAAAGAAGAGGTCGAAGCGTTCTACCATGGACTTGAAGAAGTTCTCAGAGAAGACCATACATTCTTCAATGTCATCACTGGAGATTTCAACGTCAAGATTGGACCAACATGAATGTAACATTAAGACCCACGGATTAGAGACGAAACAAGCATGGCGAGCAGCTGTCTGAGTTTATCATGACGACCATGACCATTCTTGGCAACTCGCAATTCCAGAAGCTCCACCCCTCAACGGTGGACGTGGGAGCTTCTCAATGGAGGTGCTATAACGAAATAGACCACATCATAGTAAATAGAACGTTTTTACTTTAGCGCTGTTGCCCCGAAATTCTACAAGAGATCAGCAGTCTCTTTCGTGCAAGATTCTATTTTTCGCGGAAAGGAGAAAAAGCGCATGAAAAACCGACGTCCCAGAACCACCACAAACTGGGACTTATTCAACTCATTAGCCTGCTGCTGGGAAGATGCCGTTGTCGATAACATCGACGAGAATACAATTAGCTCATTCAACATCTTCACGTTAGCGCTATGAAACTTGAGTGTTCGAAAGTCACCAGAGTCGTCTCTCTCCAGAAACACTCGAGCTGATACGCCAGCGTGGAATCGCACGAGCTGAAAGCAACCTCGAACTACACGACCGACCATGCATAACAATGCAGACAGGCGATAAAAGAAGATCTTAAAGAGAATAGCAGCGGCAATGGTCGAAGCTGCAGAGGCTGAAAAAGCATTCGCAAAGACCGCCGAAACTTCGCTAATTACATGACCAAGATGATTGCACTCCGGCGCCCAGGCGAACAGTTGCAGCGCCCAGAAAGGCAGTGGAGAGAATCATTCATGCATCAATACTCAGATCTCTTCCATAACCAGGTCACATGGAACAAAGAAGGATGGATATGTTGTACCACCGGTTCTCCCTTCCCAATTCCGACATGCGATTTCGTCGAGTGAAAAACTGAACAGGACCAGTCCAGACTGGATAGGATCAAAACACTTAAGAACCTTCCGCCAGTTCTCGTTAACACACTGGCTTGGAGGCTCTTCACATGTTACCTGTCAAAATGCAAGGTCGCCACTCAGTGTTAGACCAGCATGACCGTGTTTTTTGTTCAAGAGGTGACCTACACGATATCAGGCAGCTATCGTCCAGTCTGCTTACTGTCTGTCGTCTACAAACTCTTCACTCGGGTCAGCTTAAACAGGATTGGCAGAACACTGAATGAAGAACAGCCATGTGAGCAACCAGGGTTTCGCAAAGAGTATTTAGTACGATGGACCACATCCACACGATAACAAGGCTCATTGAAGTATCGCGAGTACAAAAGACCTCTGTCTCCACTTTCATCGATTCACAGAAGGCCTTTATTCAGTTGAGATAGAAGCAGTCATGGAAGCCCTTGATAGTCAAGGAGTCCCTACTCAGTATGTAAAGATTCTTTGTGACCTGTACAAAAAATTTCACAACCAAGATATGACCATGTTAGACAAGGCGACACCATCTCGCCAAAAATTATTTACCGCCACCCTCCAGAACGTCATGCGAAGACTGGAATGGGATAATGTGGGAGTGAAAAACCGATGGTTGGCAGTTACACCATCTTCATTTGCTGATGACGTCGTCTTTACAACATCAAGCATTAGCCAAGTCCACTTTGACAAGCATGTGGAAAGATTGCCTTCGATTAAATCTCACGAAAAACGATGTTCATGAGGAACGGATTGGTTTCTCGTATGCCCCATTCACGCTCAATGTAACGAATGCCTTCGAAACGCTGTAGTTATGCCTATCCAATTCGGGAAATCAATGTAATGAACGACTTAGTTCCAGAGCTGAGCAGAAGTAAACGAGTTGGTCTGTGGAGCTTTCAAGAGCATCAAGGATGTAGTGAAGAAGACGAAAGAACACCCGATTCCGTGTACACCTTTTGGACTCAGCGAACTTCCTTCCCTAAAATATGCGTCAGAAACCTGGTCACTGTGTAAGCAGGAAGAAAAATCACTCGGCGTTTTCGAACGCGCAGTCGGAAGGACGATGCTAGGAGCATCCCGTTTCACACAAGTAAGGGATGGGATCCGAAGCTCCGACCTGCCTCAACGATGAAAAAATCAAGGATGCCGTTCTGCACGCCACACAGTCGAAGATAAGATGGGCCGGATACGTAATGCGCATGAATGACAACCGATGGACAAGAGCCGTTAGTGAATGGATTCCTCGGGATGTCAAACGTACTGCAGGAAGACCACCGATCCCTGATGGTCAGAGTTCTTCACGAAGAGCCTAGAAGAAGAATATGATGCTCGACTAATCCCCTAGAGCGAGCAGAACTCACTAGGGCTACTCTTTGCACGCGACAGGGAAAAAATGGAAGATTTATTGGTGCCCGCTCGAGTCACTCCGGCGACAAACAGGACTGCAGGTGATACAAGCTGATCATATGCAATCCGTATTACAAGTCGTAGAATTCTGTCAGTGTACTATCTGTTTCTTGTTCTAACCTTTATCTTCTACGAGAAAGTGTTTGACAGCGTCGAAACGAATGCATTTCGCTTTCCTCAGGGCGTGATGTTACGAGTGGGACTTAACACTATGATGGCGTACTTCGCATCATATATGTAAAGATTGCCTGACAACCGAATAGTAACTGCACGGTGTTCTTTACATGCAATTTGAAATGAACTTCCCTTAAGCCCTAAATAGTGATCTCATCAAAGCGGCTTTATATCGCGCTTGAATAGAGCAAATTTCTTTGCGAAATCAAGGCAAATGTAAAAGGTGACGTGTGTAAATGATGCCTTGTAAAAGCAAATTCCAGCGATTCTCGTATCTAAGACAAATCTGGTCATAAGGGAAAGAAACAAAGATTTCGACATCAACGACCATCAGACAAAAGAAACTGCTACCGAAAAATGCAGTGTGGTGGTAAAAACAAGTGATTTTTAAATGGTTGAAAGGGAGGAGTTGAAAATGAATAAAGTAAGTAAGAAGTAACAAAGCGTCATCAAAAGTTGATCATGGCGAAGAGTAATAGTAACTATCGAAGCTGGTCCTGTTAGAAATATAGAAGAAGTTCACGAAGAATTCAAGGTTGGACTACGCTACAGTTATGGCACCCGCAACAAATTGGAAATCTGCAAGAGCTCAATAACTGATCGCCCCACTTACTGATCAGAACACAGTGACGTTTTCGTTTTCAAGTTTGCTTATTGTTTTTGTTACGCAACGATGGCTACTATGTTCTTCATCATTTTGTGACTTACCAGTAAAAATGGATCCCGTGTAATGACCACTGAAGTGCCTTACAGTGGCTAGATCAAGACCACGTTTGCCAACACTTATGGTGTTAAGAACGCTTTCGGAGAATTGCTCACTTCCAGACATTCGAAATTTTTGAGTACCCACTGTAAAGAAACTTATATTGCACCGATAAAAAATATCTGGATTAATCATGAATAATAAAGTTCTGTTTCTACTTGCCCATCAAGACTTAAAATTTACCGTTTGATAATGCAGTCACTTTCACAACAACTTATATGTTTCCACATCGGAAACGAAATGATTGATTCAAAATAGCCATACGAAATCTGCTCACAGATCTGTGCAAAGGTTCAGCCGAAGTGAAAGAATCCAGATAAAGGGAACGAGAAAGGAACACGAACCGAATCAATAGATTTTTCGTGAATCGACTTTTGTGCATGAAAAACTCAATCGGATGATTTTTCGTTTGTAAAAAGGCGTTCATTTAACCTTAGTATAAATGCTCAAGTTCCACCGAATTTCTGTTCCCACAAAAGTCTTCCGTGGGACGCCACCAAAACTGGGCTTTCTCCAATCTGTTCAACGAACTTCATGGAAAAGATGGATTTCTCCCGTCATGCTAAAGAGAAGTACGAGATCCAAAAGTCATCGTCGATGACAGATGCGAGAAAAAATGAATTTAACGAAAGGGATCAGTGCAATGTGAGGTGTTGGGGGTGTCTAAATGAATACACACAAAAGCAACTAATGTGGTAAAAAATTTGTTATAAGAACTGAGATAAACAGAAGGAGAGAGAGAGAGAGAGAAAAAAAGATAAGTGCAGTGTAAAATGTTTTTGATTTACTTGAATGCTACCCTTCGTATTTCATTAAACCAATTTCGTCCGTCTCTACCTTGTTTATTCAGCGTATGCATGTGGCGTGCTTTCATCATTATGTATTTCTTTGTTTTTACCCTAATGTGACCTTTTGATAACTTGTTGTTGACTTTCTTTCGCATCAATCCAATGTATAAACGTGCCTCTTCTTGAAAAAAAAGCTAGTCACAAAGTTGAAAAAACTGCGTAATTAATTTTTCTCACTTTAGATTACAAGACCTATCAGCAAATCCAGTGTGCGGATTCCAGCACTTCTACTCGATTTTTTTCCCTTGCATTCATCGCCCACAAAGGTCTTCGAAGATTTTGCGTGTTGTTTCGGGTGTTGCATGACGATTTCGTCTTCTTTATGAGCGTCATAGAATCCCGGTCGAGTCGTTTTCCCTGCAGTCTTAGAGAAAGCCGAGCTGAAACGTTCCTACATGGACTGGAAGACATAGTTAGCAAGGGGATCGAATCAAAACATTGTTTCTCGATGGACGACACTACTACCAACTGCGCTATTCCTCTCAAGCGTATTTTATACGACAGAAAAATGAGTGTATAGGTTACACCTATATTAATTGTATACTTCGATAGCCCTCTCTACGCATAGTATGGAAGCAGGAGATTTGTTTCTTTATCACACTTTCTTCTATGGTGATGGTCTACTTGGAACATGGTAATAGGCATATTCTGATATCGAGAAATCGCTTCGATTCTCGGGAACGGATGTTTGGGTTAAGTCACGAACATGTCGGCACTTCGTTTGGACTGTCATCCGAGCGGACGTTTGCATATACACGGAGTCCACTGTACCGCTCTTTCTCTCTATCTGTCGTCTTTACTTCACACATTATGATCGGGGCATCTGTCGTTCGCTACTGATGTGAAGTTGAATTTCGAAGATCAGACTATTGAATACCTGATAGGTGTTGTGTGTGCGTATTATATTTCAGAAGACATCTTTCATGCGCTAAGTGGGTGGCTCCCCAGAATTCTTAACGCGATTGAAACCTATGACTTCGATGCATAATAGAGAACTGGTAGGACTGTTAGGTCGAAAAGTTAATCGCGGAATTTTTGGATCGCAAGCGAGTTAATCATTGGCTGCTTTGAAACAAATTATTGCGCCCATGTTGCACTCCTTCTTCTAATTCCTCGTTCTCGTTGTTAATTTAACGCACAAAATACACGTACAAGGTTGTCTTTGGAACAAGAGCACCATCGATTTCTTTCAGTTCGTTTCCCTCCGTACCACAGTTTTTGCGAATCCTATCCCTTATATTCGCCGTCCAATCTTTTTCATGCTTACTTCAGCTAATTAATCATTTCCTGTTTTTCTACTTCTGCTCCTCAAAGACAAGGCGATGTCACCACGAAATGAACACTTCACGGAAACTTTTATCAATACATATACTTCCCAAGGTCAACTTCTTATAACCTCTGCACTGGATTATAAATGTTTCGTTTTCTTTTTCAGCAATCGCGAGGTTGTTATTCAACACGCGTTTACTTCCACGCAAATAGAACACATACAACACAACAGTAGCTGACGTTCCTGCAGAATCGCCTTCTTCAGAGCTTGGAATGGTACACTAATACGCAACTTACTGGGCCAAACGCTTCAACAGCACAAACAGAAAGATGGAAAACAGAAAGATGGAAATCTGAACGATAATTACAAGATCAACGGCTTCTCGAAAACCCACTGCTTTTTTCATCTGCCTTCCACCCAGGAAGAACAGCCCGCTCAGAGTCGCACATGGTTGATGACCTCACCACCCCACATCAGCGTTTGACCAAGTAAGTTGTGTATTAATGTACCCTTCAGGCTCTGAAGAAGGCGATTCTGCCGAAACGTCAGCTGCTGTTGTGTTGTATGTGTTCTATTTGGTGTGAAGTAAACACGTGCTGAATAACAACCTCGCGATTGCTGAAAAGAAAGCGATACATTTTAACTTATTATTTACTGTCTACTCTTTTTAATGGCAGGGTATATTTGTTGCGAAATATAACTACAATGATGCTGAGATATTTGCAAAACTCCAGACCACAGGTGTCTGTGGTGGGGAAAGAACGCGCTACTGTCTTTTCCGGGGAGTAACGTGTTCACCACCACACCATGCGTGTACGTCTCAGACGTGTGAATGCTGATGGCGCTCATCGATAGAACTAGCTTCGTTTCGCCTGGTTGTCAGCTAATTCTATCGATCAGCGCCATCAGCACTCACCCGTCTGATGAAGACCCGCATGATGTGGTGGTGAACACGTTAGCTCCGGAAAGGATAATAGCGTGTTGCGCCCCACTGCAGACACCTGCGCCCCATAGTTTTGCAAATATCTGAGGATCACTATGGTTGTTTCACACGTAATACCCTGCCATGAAAAAGTTATAACAGGCAGTAAACAAAAAAGTTAACATACGTAGGTATTTTATTTTACATTCTTTGTAAAATTTGAAAAATTTGAAGGATTTTTTCTCTCATTCCAACGCAGACATCAAACTCTGTAGATGTATGTCTTGAGATAAATATGAAATATGATGATAAAGCTGTGGGTGTTGATCAATCCCGGAAGGATGCGCAATGCATTCGATTTCATCGAGCATCTTTGGAGGTGACTGAATGCATATCTCTATTTTACAAGGCTTGGTGAGCCTGGTACGTAGATTTCGATTCGTTGTGTTTTACAATGCGCTTCCGACCACTGTGCTACACGCATCTATATCACTGTTGATAGCTAAGCGTTCCTCTCTTGGTTTATTTTTGGATCTCCCTTAATTTATCCAGAATGCATTGGGAGTTTTCAGCGCTGAAATCTTCGATTCCTATGGGGGGTGCCAGCTTCTATTTCAAAACCTTTCTGTCATGTCGCTCTGTTTTGTTTTGCTCTTAGTGGAGTATTTAGTTTAACCGTAAGTTTACCGACTACGTGTGCTGACCAACTTGTGCTTGTAAGAAACACATTTCGAACAGCCATTTGAGTGTGCACAAGAACAGAGAAAAACGTAAGAATTCTGAAATTGGCGCTGCAAATAGCCATTTCCAATGACTACGATTATGTAGCTGCTTGGGATAGATTTGGGAGAAGACCATGGCAAAAACGATAAATCTGCTGAAAATAAGGTGCCTTTCATCATTCCCTTCATCCACAACAAGATAAATGCAGATCTGAAATGTTGCCTAAATAGGAGCGGTCTAGAGAATTCTATAACCTTATTTGAAATACCACCGAACTCTCTAGCATGCTAGTTAATTCGTATCCGCCTGTATTACGGTCTGTACACAGCGCCAAGATACTCAATATGCTCCAACGATAGACCGTGATTTCACGAGTTGGGGTACGGTTTACGTGATCTCTTGCAAAACGTTTGCAGACGAATGCATTGACGAAGTGGTTAGACACTCTGCATTCGTTTGAAACAAAATTTAGTTGCTAAACTTAAAGTTAAACCACGTATTCTATTAGGCGCGCAAATAAGAGAGACATTGCCGTAAGGACTTTCAAGTAGAAGTTGCCATTCCTCGCAAAGGAATTAAGTCTTCAAAGCGCTAAATTATCGAAGCATTTTGGATAGGTTCCATTAGTCCGAAAATGAACAGTAGTTCGTCGTTCTCGTGTGCGATCTCTCACAGTATTTAAGACTGATATTTTAATATCGAAGAGGCATATTGCGCTTCGATGTGAAATCTCTGCTGTTGATCTCCACTTGAAATACCCAGAAAAAGCGGTGAGTATGCGAAAAAGCCATTTCGTTTTCAATGCGACTGAAATCTTCGTTTTGAATTTTCACTGTTCGGTTACGGAAGTGTTTATTAGAGCTGGGTAGGTCGCAGTCACGTTGACATTTCCTCTCACTCGCTGAGGAAGAAATCCTCTGAAAGCATTAGCTTCTCCGTCAATAAACATCAAAGTTTAATGTTTCTTATCAAAGATATTGTGTATTATCACTTGACTGGTACTAAGCTGGATAGAAAGTCGGTATTGGGAATTAAGCATTGATATTTTAAAACGTTCACCAAGAAATCGGGACCTTTTCGGTAGTAACAGTTAGATATCATATACGTATACACATTTTCTTATCCACTGTTTGTTTTTCTGCGATACTTTCTGTAACCGGCTAATGATTTATTGCCACGGGTGTTCCACTAGAAGTTGGACGGTAAAAGCTTCTTCCGCGCTTAGTATACAGAAAAGATGTATTATTGATAGTGGACTCCTTTCTTCATCTCACTGAGTTCCGCGGTGATTACCTCACATACGGTATTCCTCGTCGATGTTATTGACAACGTAATCTTCCATACAGCCGACTAATGAAGCGAATAAGTTCCAGTTTATGGTGGTTTTGGGACTTCGTTTTTTAAATTTATCCGCTTTTTCTCCTTTTCCGCGAGAAATAAAGTCTTGCATGAAGGAGACGGTGGTCTGATCCGTGTAAAATTGCCGCTCACCCTGTTCGTTCCATTCTAATCCATGGATCCCAATGTTACGTCCTTCAGACGTTCTTCTTGGTCCAATCTTGGCGTTAAAATCTCTAATGATGGACTTGAAGAATGTACGGTCTTCTCTGTAGAACTTCTCCAAGTCCATATAGAGCGCTTCAACTTCTTCTTCGTCATAGTTTGATGTCAGCGCGTAAACGAGCAAGTTTGTCAAAGCCGGTATTGATCTACATCTTTTTAATCGTAAACGTCCGATTTAGGGTTGTAAGTTGTTCGAATGAATCATTGTTCACGAACCAACTCGTGTTGACAAGAACGCTGACGCCACCGACTCCTCTACTGTCGCATGTTCCGAGGATTCTCCGGTATCACAGACGGCGTTGAAAGGGTGGCGCTTTCTCGCCTCGGCCAGGCCGATGACGTTGTACTTTATCCTTCATGCTTACATGAGCAAGCCTACTATCGAGGACTCGGATGCAAGTGTACGTGCATTGTAGGTTGCATTGTAGGTGCAGATTGTCACCTTAGTCCTTCGCAATCCAGGTAGCTTTCCATTGGCCCTGAGATTCTAGCAGCCTCTCCTTACTCGTCCTATCGAACGCTGCCGGATTGGAGGCTCTTTCAGGGTCATGGGAAGAGGACCGTTTCTTCCACTGTTTTTAGTTTTTTGATACCCAAGTATAGCTTGCTGGGCTCTGAACATGGGGGGCTGGGTATACTCACGGGTAGCTTGCCAGGCTCTGTCAGTATGGACATAGAGCTTATTTATTGGAGGCGACTCCCCAACCGCCTCCGATATACTTCCCTGTCACTTGATTGCAAGGCCGAATTGACTCTTAGAATACAATCCCATAAGCGCGAACGCACCCACACACGCATGCACGATTACGCCTAGAAAAATACAGTAAGTATGTGCCAACTCGGCGCAGTAGAAACAGGGAGTCCATGTCCTGGACCCACCTTCGTCTCATGGAAGCGAAGGTCGAGTTTGGTCCGCGATTAACCTCCTTTCCGCCACCTGGGAACGCGCCAAGTAGCCTAGCGACTAACCGGCTATCGGGATCCCTCAAATGAGGGAGATCCGTGATTGGATATGATACAAGCAGCGAATTCTTTGTCGAAGTAATCCATTTACTCAAAAGGTTGTTCCTTTTCCGAAATTCTGAAAATGCTAGGTAAGGTAACCCTTGTGAACGGCTTGCAGAGGGCACTGAGCAGTATAAATGCGCACATAGAACGTTGTTACGATTTTTATCTTCGGTTACGTTTCTTGGAACGAGCGCCCGTATGTGATGTTTTCAGTTGATTCAGAATTCTGCCCTTTTAAAGGCAAAAATGCCCTCATAGCTTGTGAGAATAACAACATAGATAACTTTCTTCACAAATTGCACTTTCCTCGTTTTCCTTAGGTACAACGGCGAAGTTCTCTGTAAACTTTTCCATGTCGACTAGATAGACTTTCTGTACAGACCTAAATTTTTAAGCCTTTTCTCTAGAAAATATTTCTCATCTACTTCTAGCCATAGACCGTTGGTCACCGAAGGAGTCTAATCGAGCACATTTGCGTTCTACCATGTTAATGTCAGTGCACCGTTACTGTTGTTTTATGTGACACTTGTACATCAAATTACACCATCTGTCTACTGAAACCTTACTGCCTTATCTCAAGCTGACTTCCTGTTCATTATCCCTGTCTACTTATTCTGTTATTGTTTTGTCCCTTATATTGTTTCTGGTATTGTCAAATTATTATTGGTGCGTTGGTGTTATCATTTTTTGCGAAGATACGAAGTCGAGCATTATATTCCGAGGTAGTGATTATTTGGCTCGTTAAGTCGACTTGACGAATCATATTCCAGTGTCACCACAGTGCACGTAAGTCTATGGCTCCCCTACTAGAGGGATACTAACTGCAATATTATCTGGTCATGATTCTACGTAGTGATAACATTTATTCCAGTGCTCCGCTGGATTAATTGTTATCACTACGTAAAATCTATTAAGCACCTTTAATAAGCTGGACTCGTAATGTGAATAAGCGTGGCAAGCGTCCATCGCTTGAAACTAAGCTAATCAAAAAAAGCTCCTGCAACACCCTGGACAACCTGTACACAAAATTTTACATGAGAAAAGACATCGTGCTTCCGGTCCTGTGATCCCTGCCCATGGCAATGTGGATTTTTACCATGCTAACGTCTACGAAGTGCATTTTACTTACGGGAACATTTTTTACTTATTTGTTCACTTTATATGACCCGACATCGTATATTGGCGCACGACAGTACTCCATTCATTTTGCCCACTTTCTATCATCCATAGCAAACCAAGGTCTTTAGAATTTGTGTTTTGGTTACGCTGCTACTTAGGATTTGTGGTCTTCCTTATGAATGTCGTTGAGCGCAGGTGGAGTGAACTGTACCTCGTATCCTTACCTAGCAGTGATAAGGAATTCTGGAAACCTCACCGCGGGCAAACTTCATATCCTGTTGACTGAAGGGGTGACTGACCCTATGCTATCGGGGGACTTTGTTCATGCTTAGGGACCTCACTTCTACAGCGCTAATCTTTCCCTTTCTTTAACATATATCTTTGTTTGCTTAAGTGAACCTTTGGTTAAAAAGTCGGGCTTTTTAGTGGTACCCCTTAATTGTCCCATGGAGGAACAAACATTAAAAAGAAAACTTAACATTTCCATACTAATTCTCGCTCTTCAAAGACTTTTGTTTTGCATGGAAGATGCAGTGACTCAGTTACATTCGCTATACCTCATTCGGAAAACAGATTTGTAATTTACCCTTCTTGTATATCTTTTAACAGCGGTTTTGTCTTGACTTCTTCTTTATTATGAATTATTGCAAGGTGGTTTTGTACCGTATAGTAAAATTAGCATGCAAATTGTTTTCTTGACAAATTTTAAAGGTTAGAATAGCTGGTCTCAAAACGGAAGTTTACACAAATTTACTTCTACGAATTCAATTTCGGCAAAGTAAACGGCTTAAGAACTAAATACAAAGTTGCGATTAATTTGCTCTAACGGTAGAGACTGAGACTTTATGAGTTTGGGTAAAAGCTATACCCAATCTCTTACAAACCACGAGAGGACGAATATAAAGGAGAAACAGATAAGCCACTATGCTTTCTTATAAAAGAGCACCTAATTGGATACTAATGGGAGGACAGCACAATGATAGTGACTTTTCGGTCATCACGAACATGAGTTCGATTTCGCTCCCGGGCCACCAATCCTGTCATACCTCCGAGGTCGGGAAATTGGTACTAAACTTGTCCGGGAAAGAATCGCTTTCTACAATCCAACTTAAAAACGCTCCAGCCCGGCTATCTCAGAGCTCCAGGGGAACCGACTTGACCAGCATTCCATGACATTCAAGATGAAACGAAAAGTTCTCCAGCAGTAGCCGAAGCCACACGTAGGAAGATTTTCGTAGATAATGGATGCGTGGAAATAGATCGAATGTGAGAAGTGCTGGGATCCACGCGGTAGCCGTGAAAACGGGTCGTACATAAAAAATGAAAATAATTGGAATACTTGAAGTCAAACAAATCCTTCCACGGAACACTCAGATGGCACAAAATATAATAGCGAAAATTTGGATGTATAACTCAGTATTGGTATAAAAACATTAACTGGGCTAATGTGTCGGCGTCTTCGCGTTCCTCAGGGGCGCGTCAATCCAAGTCGATGGTCCGCAACCTGTCGTCGTCACTACGAGGGTGTTTGTTGTCGCTTTGAGTCAAATCCAGTGATGGAAGCGCGTCTCGAATGGTAGTCTTTACTCAGGCATCTTTTTAAGGGTGTTGATCATTCCCCGCCTCCAAAGTGATCTATTTTGGGCAAGCAATGCGTCCTGTAGCAGTCGGTTCTTCATATTCTGGAACGAAGCATGGCAATCAATATCTACTGGGGATTCCGATTCAGTACCTACTTAAGTAGTAACTGCCATAAAAACCATTGTCTGCCCAAAGTACATCATATTGCAAGCGGCACTCGATCAACACCAAGTCTGTATAAAGGGAATCGCTTAGTGGTGTTAAGCACTGTGGCGCTGCTCCTTCCATTGGAAATAACTCGATGCGACAAAGACCAACTATGAACCATTAACTCGGATAAACGCGTCTCTGAGGGGGATGAAGGCGGCTAAACAGTAGCCGAACAATGTTTTATACTAAACTCGTGTCCCATCAATCACAAAGAAAACTATTTGCCGTTGCTAAAGAGGTTTAATGAAAGTCGGTTTTTAAGATAAAAGCCAGTATCCGAGCAGGAATCTAATACATCTACGGGAAAAGTTGTTGAAGCACTTGGATAAATTTCAAAAAGTCCAAAAGTGAATCGCAAGTAGGACCGTCCAGGTACCACGTCTGACCTCGCGCCACATTTCAGGTTGACTTTTCTGACCACAGCCAAGCACATTCCTGACTCATATCAGACTCTTTGCTGCTGATCTCCATTAAATAAATGAAAGGTTTAAAGAGAACAAAAAGCTAAGCGAGAAGCTGGTTGTGTATGTGGAAAAGTTTCTAGAAGAAAAGTAAAGCAAGTTTTTTCTGCACAGGTTATGAAAATAACTCAAAAGACCGACTTTCTATGTGAAAATGAAAAGGTTATGAAAATGTTTGGCTATGTAGACTGCGTGGCAAATTTGGCCTTTCCCAGACGAAACCGCTGAGACGCCAGCCAGTGTTGTACTAAATAAATCCTGTTTGCAAGAGTAGTATGTGTCCAATGAAGAAAAAATTTATTTGATAAATTCCGTGGTTAATAGGAAGTCTTGTTTCGTGGGACTTCATCATGGGACTTGCTTCGTGAAATTGTGAGCACTTGACTCTAATCATCGTTCTACTCGAGAAGACGAGTGCGCCGAAACAATCGTCGATTATGAGTTTATAGCTAGCAAACTCGGGCTAAATTAATAGTGCAAGAAATTGGATAGTATTCTGGAATCGGAAGCGAAAGTCGATATTCAAAATATTGCTGCATTTCTAAAGAATTTCAGCAACGAATCCGCTATGATTCTCTTTTCTTCCACGTCTATAGCATGGCCATGAAATGATATTTGGTGAAAGTACCATACAAACTAGCGGTTGGAGATTTATAAATGTTTCGCTGTTTCATCGTTCATTGGTGCGTTGATGCGACGGTGATGACCGTATAAGGTGAAAGACCTGCTTTTGTTTTTGCATTGTGTTCGGTGCACCCTCAATTTTCGATCCGTAAACGAAATTTATGACTAGGCGTTTGCTGGTGAGTATTTTCTAATCAGCAACACCTTTATGAAGTGATAATTCGGAAAACAGCTTTTCTACATCAATAGTGTTTAAGTATAACATTCTCAAGAGAAAAGCTGTTGTGAATTATAAGCAGCAAGCAAAAATTGGCGAGAAATACATTTGGCTGGCCGGTTTCGACAAGCCCTGAGGGTGCATGTGTGTGATGACATCGATCGATTTCCAATATCTGACAACCTTACTCATATTAGGAAAATTTCACGGGGCTCAACATCTTCTCCTGCGATAAATGACACTTGAAGGAACCAGGGAATGAGAGCTAAAAATTGCTTTATTTTAATATGTACAACGATTATTTCGCATAGTACTAGAACTCGATCGTAATGAGATGTCAGCCTAGACTGTTTCAGTATATTTAGCACAAAACTTAACAACAAAGAAAACAAGAACGAACCTCATAGGGAAGACCGTCCGCCCAGTCCACTCGTTGTATTCCGATCGATTCCGCCAATATACCAGTGTAGAACACATCCTGTGAAGGAAACTCATTTCTTTCTAAATTTGTAATGTATTCAAACTTCAGACATTCTTTGATGGGGCAGTGGTTAAGAGTTAGAGCACTGATCTGGAATTTGCTAAAGCATCAGTATAAATGGTTTGTTGGTTATTTAAGTTACCAGACGACGTGAGCACGGAAAATAGTATTTTTTTTAACACGACCTGTCTTTCACATCTGCTACATGCTCTCAACATTTCTTGAATTTCATTTGTTTTCACGCATCCATCATCCTTGAAGGTCTTCCAACTTTTTGAGTCCGGGTTCGGATGGTGGTTGAGGTTTTCCATTTTGTTATAAATGTCAATGGAAGCAGATCAGTTCGATTCTATCTGGAGTCCTGAGATAGCCAGACTAGACTGTTCCCTAATTAGATTGCGAAAGGTGAACTTTCCCCATACAAATCTAACACCAGTTTTCCAACTCAGGAGGTGTGAGAGACTTGGTGAGCCGGTAACGGGAGCTTTGAAACGACATTTAAATGCACCATATCAAGATGTGTTTATACTTCCCACGACCGACTTTCTATTAACCTCGGCATTTATCAAGTAATTCTTTATATTCTTAATGAGCAAACGCGAGGTGTTAATTTATTCATTACTAAAAACAATATGAGGTTTCGGCGGATTTCGCCTTCCTCGGAGCCTGAAAACGTCAAGCATACTCGCCGCTTTCTCGTCACTCTGCGATGTAGCCATTCTGTGTTCAATGTGATTGAAATCTTGGTTTAACATTTCCTCTGTTTAGTTATGGAAGTGTGTGGCTGGGTACATTGCGGTCAACTTGACCCTTCCAGGCTCTGAGGAAGGCGAAATCCACCGAAACGTCAGCTTGTTTTTGAACAAAGAATAAAATAACACCTCGCGTTTGCTCAACAAGAATATAAAGAATTACTAGTGCTTATGTTTATTCGGCTAACATTTAGATGTCTTCGTCTTTATCAGAGCTTACGATACTTGCCGATGGTCCACAGTTGTTCCGCTTTTCGATGTGGCGTCTTCATCTCGAGTCGAACCGGATCTTCCTCAGTTGAGCATTTCGAATGAGCCATACTCACCCAGCGACGCTCTTTTATAGAAAGCCGTTGTTGCTAGTACGAATATCCCTCGATAATAAACTGTGTTTCAACGGATATGTAACGCACCATACCATGTTGGTCGCCGCCTACCTACGTTATCCCGGAAACGGCTCACCTTAACAGGAAAGATCTACGCCAGAGCATAATGAATTAACCCATGCTATGCATCATATATCGGAACCGAAGTGTACTTTTGAGCGGCATTGCGGAAGTGAGCATTTTGTCGTTTTTTGCCTTAAAAGGTAAAGGATAAGACGTCTCTGTTGATCAATCCCTGGTCAGCTATTTTGCTTCATTAAGAACCGTAGAGGTGATAGTGTGCATATCTGGTATATAATATGACCCGAGGTGTTCTGTCGATATATCAAGTCAATGTATTTATCCTTCCTGATAAGTCTACTACCAATTCGTAGACCGCAGAGTGTGGAATACTTGATGTGCCCGGGGCATGAGACCGAATCAGCGGCTAAGTGTAAATTTTACAGGACCTCTGATCAGTGCTCCCACACATGCCCCATTTTTTTTATTTAGAGATATTAAGTTTCGGCCTTCCTACAGCTTTAAAACGAGCAGGCTTCCTCTTTACATACCTCGATGTGAAATGGCAGAAAGTTTCTTGCTTCATCAAGGATAGCTTGTCCAGCCGACCTTCGCATAATGTATGCTGGACCACCACAATATGTTGGAAAATGTGGGCTTGGCCAAACATGCTTTGGTACAAACCTATAGCAAATTTTACGTTAAACTCTGTTCTTTGCAATACGATTCGACTTCTACATCGCCCTTGAGCGGTCGGTTACTTTTTCATTCCCTACTCTCGTTTCTGATTTCGGTTTTAATATCTCTCCGAATCAACTACTGAGAAGATCGAGCGAAGGGTTTCGTCACCGAACACACTCCCCCTCTGATCCACATCGTAGTGAAGACCCTGGATACGCCCTTTGCAAGGTTATGTCAGGACTCCAGGGAGGACCAAATTGCACGACCAGCAATAGGCAGCCTCAGTGCCCCGCACACTGGGTGCCCCCCTTCTATGACGTTAGGCGGTGAGACGACCAGCGAGAGGCCAGAAAATCCCGGGTTACGCAGGACGTCATTGGAACCGGATCTGACGAACACACGCACGACACGCCATGGAGATTGTTTCTTACTAAATACGTATACTGCTGGAACACTCTCCACAGACGCCGATCTTCATGCCCTTCTTGTAGCCGCAGATCGCATTAAATTTCACGTGAACGCACTACAGGAAACAGAAAATCAAGAAGACCGACATACGCCAACTAAACAACGGGACCCTTGTGATCCGTGGAGAAAAGGTCCCGTCACGAAATGTTGGTGGCGTAGGCTTTGTCGTCCACCCGTCCATAGTCCATCTCGTCGACTCATACGAGATGCTTTCCCCTCGTATAGCTGTCCTCCGTCTTCAAGTTATGTATCATAAGAAGATCACTATCATCAACAGCTACTTGCCGACCAATGCAGCTGATGAGTACGAATTAAATGCGCTCTACTATCAGTTGGAGGAAGTCATCCCGCAATGATAAAGTATATCATAAATTTGTTGTCGGATACTTCAACGCCAGAATAGGATAGGCCAACGAGAACTAATACAGGATCGGAAATTTTGGATTATGTGAAACAAATGTTAATGGGAACCGTCTAGCAGGACTCCTGTCCGCAGCACGTCTCTTCCATGGAAACTCGTTTTTCCAGGAGAAAGAAAGCCGCCGCTGGACATGGGAGTTTCCTAACGGCATGACTCATGCGGAGATGGACCACATTCTGACAAACAGAAGATGGTGCCTACTTGACACATCGGTAGTCCCGTCATTCTGTACTGATTCCTATCACCGCTTTCCTCGTGCGAAGAATCGATTCAGCCCAAGCTGGAAAGGAAATCTCTTTATCGACCAAGAGGAAAAAAGTCTGGGTGTATACGACGAGAACATTCCGAACGAAGTCCTATCCAAATATGACTGGCAGATTAAAGAAGACCCGACCGAAGACTACGAGCTGCTTGTCGAAGGACTGAAAAGCTGTGCCAAATTCGCCTCAGTTGCTCAAGCAAGAAGATCGGATCGCATCTCCATCACAACTAAGGAGTTGCTGGGAAAAGAGAAAGAAACTGAAGATTGATCCTACTGCAACACGTTTAATACAGCTAGTTATAAATGCCAGCTGCAGAGGAAATTTGCAGGAGGATCTACAACGGTACAAGCAGAAGAAACTACTGGAAGCAGCAGAGAAAAAGAAGCATTCTGAAAAAATGCCGTTGGGACTTGTGTGATTATAATGTTCCGCTGTCGGCCCTGACGAACGAGGATTGGATCGTCAAAACTTCCCCGCTTTGACATGGAATCAATAACGGTATAAAAAAATAATGGAAACATTCTACACTAACCTTTTCCGTTCCACAATCCCCGTCCCGGATCCTAGCATCCCCGCTGGAGAAAAACCACCTGCAATTCTCCCATCGGAAGTTCGACTTGCGATAGAAAGCATGAAAAGAGGCACAGCTCCAGGATCCGATAATATTTCCGCCGACTTCCTTAGAGCTGGAAGCCACAATTTGCACGTATTGTCGCAAATCATATGACAGCCTACCTTCAAAAGGAAGGGATCGCAGACCAGTAGAGGACGTCGCGCACGGTCATCCTGCCCAAGAAAGGAGACTAAAGGGATCTTCGTAACTATCGTCCCATATGCTTGTTGAGTGTACTCTACAAGCTCTTCACGAGGGATTATCCTCTCGCATACACCAAGGATATTAGATGAGGCACAACTAGTAGAGCAAGCAGGATTTCGACAAGGATTTTGCTTCGTGTACCACATCCAAACCACGTCTAGGGTCATCGAAGTTTGTCGGGAAATACACTCGCCTCTAGTCCTAACCTTTGTCGACTATGAAAAGCGCTCGACAGTGTCGAAACGAATTCAATCCTATCAGCCCTCGTCGACCAAGGAGTGGACCCGTCCTACATAAGAACTGTGTGCGACTGTTATCAGAACTGCACTACGAAAACAGCTTTTCCATCGACCTCTTACCATACCCATAGGAAAAAGGGGGTTCGACAGGGCGACACAACATCGCCAAAGGTGTTCACTGCCGCACTGCAGTGCGTAATGAAGTCACTCGACTGGGATGAGAAAGGCATACGTATTGATGGAATATTCCCATCAAACCTTCGTTTTGCCGACGACATCCTAATATTCTCAAAAAGTACTAGCGAAGCAGAAATGCTGATCAACGAGCTCAACGAAGCAGGGGAAAAAGATCGGACTTCGCATAAATCGAAAGGGGGAACCAGCTTTATGAAAAACCCATGGCGCGAAGGCGAGAAAATTGAATTGGATGGCTCTCCACTGCAGAGACCACCTCGTACGTATATCTTGGGACGATCAATGAACATGGAAAACAACATGAAGGAGGAAATAGGTAGAAGAAGGAAAGCAGCTTGGGGCGCATTCGGGCCTCTCAAAGGAGCCACCGACCAACTGAAGGACCCGAAAATCCGCGCTCATCTCTTCAATTCAACGGTTCTCCCAGTGGTCTGTTACGCTGCGGAGACGTGGATTGATACTTCAACTACGTCAAGAATACTTTGCACTACTCGTAAAGCGATTGAGAGATGTCTTCTAAAATATAGCCGGCACTTTCAATATCTAGCCGGAATGCGAAGCTCTGAGCTTCGAAATCTGTCACATTTTCGAGATCCAGGAGATTATACATCGATAGCGAAACATAGATGGGCCGGTCACATAATGAGAAGAATGGACGACAGTTGGACGAAAAGAACAATAGCATGGACTCCAAGAAAATGCAAACGTCCCCTAAGACGACCACCTACACGTTGGGCGGACGCTTTCGTAAACAAAGTTAATCAGCTGTACCCGCAGCTGTAGTTGTTTTACAGATGACAGTATGAGACTCGCAAACCATGCTTGAATAAGACCACCACCACGGACTACGATTGCGAGAGAAAGGAACGAATGGCATATTTGCTGGGGGTCCGCAGATCCAAGTACGTAAGTATTTTTGCAATACGTCAGCGACAAGCATGGTATACGCAGTTAACTAAAAAGCGGTAAAGTAAAATTGATATGCTTTTCGAAAAGCTTCGTCTTCGGTGAAACAAATACATTCCGCTAGCTCTTTTTCATCACTAAATAGTTTATTAATGAATAACTAGTCTACGTGATTTTCTGGAACTTTGGTGCATATTTCTTTCATTTGGTAATCAACGACGATGACGACTGAACTCACAATTTATGCTTTGGGTCGCGCATCGCTGGACCTTCATATGCCTTATGACAATAAATCGATGATATACTGCTATTTTTCTCAATATTCCAAACTATCAAGATTCGATCGATATCTATACAAACGTCATCGTCGACTTTCATCAGAAATAGCGCTTGTGGACAATAACGTTGATGAAACATAAGAGAAGCGTACACCTGAAACTGAATCGTTGGTTGAATGGCATCATCATGATAAAATCAGATATTCGAATCACAAACTTCTAAGGGATGTTTGCTGATCGATCAAAAAAGTTAGCAGATTTTTTTGCCGCACACAGAGATACTATTCTGCATCTCAAAGGAAATATCCTTGGTCTCAATCTTGTCAATTGTGCACTCACATTTTTCCGGTAGTCAACCGGCTGTTCAGGCTATTCCGTCACCTTGATAGGATTGTAGGATTGCACTCTATTGCATTATGCGATTCATCCAGTCTTCCACTTTGTAAGCTGCCAATATCTTAATTGGCTTACAGCAAAAGAAAGATAAAGGACAAAGCTCTCGGAGTGGATCAATCCTTGATGGACACGCCATGTTTTTGACTTCATCGCCTCAACATGCATCGTTTAGAAGAGAATGAACGCATATCTGACCTATACAATGACTAGCGATGCTACATCCGGTGTATCAAGTCAGTGCTGTTACGTTCATAGAAAAGTCTGGTACCAGTTTTCCTGCCTGGATAATGGAAAGTCTGGCGAGCATGTGGCGCAGGATCGACCCCACGTTCGCAAGGCACCTCTATCCATTTACACATGCTTGGAATAGGAGATGAACAAAAGTGACTCATTGTGACAACGTGTTAGTTGGAATAACTCTATGACGTCTTGTCAAGTAAAGATTCTATCTTATTTAACCCACACTGGATGTTAGATTAGAATCATCATCTTTTGCAATGTTGTTCGCCTCTCTTATTCCAATTCAGGTCTTTCATATTCAGTTCTCATGAGAGAGTCTTTTAACTACTCGTTCAATGCTCCTGATGTCATTCAATGCACGGAGGAGAAAGCCCATCCAAGCGCTAGTTCAACGATGCACTACGCTGAACAGTCCTCCTATCCATCCATGGGTAAGAAATTGGTGTCAGACCTGTTTGAGACCAGCTCATTTCCTGTAATCCGCGCCGGAAGTTTTAGTGCGGCTCTCCTGGATTCTGGGATAAATTTGATTGACCGGTATTCAACGATATTTGTGACGAAGACAAAAAAAACCAATAAGCAACAGTTGGCCCAACACGCCAAAAGTTCGAGGACCTTGTTGGTCGGTGGATATGAGAAAACGAGTTTAATACAGGAAGTGCTGGGAACCAATTCACTAATCACTAAAAAATATGATATTTGATCTAGCGTCACGTAAAGAACAGAAGATACACCCACAAAAACTGAACACCTACCATTTTCTATTATTTGATCAAAGAACACAGCTCAGAATATGATCACCAGCTGTCCGGCTATGGTAGTGGTGTTGGAGTGGTGAAGATCCACATCAAGGTAGAGTTAATCGACAAGTAAGAGAATGCGTGAGAAAGTTTCTGCATACCACAGCTATTCATTCATAAAAATTATAACGAGACGCATAATTGTGCATAGTGGTGTTTTTTGGTCATTCATATAAATGAATGATAAAAAACTTAATCCGTAAAGATATCTACACACACACCTTGTAGACAAGATTCTCATAGGATTCGGTTAGATCAGTCATTATCAAGTCGTTGTGTTGTTGTTGTTCCTGCAGCAGCATGGAGAGCTCATCAACAGAATCTGGTTTCGACAGAATGAAGTACACCACCACACGATGTGTCTAACATCATCAACATCATTAACGAAACTTTTTTTTATTAAAAACAGTAGTGCAGTAAAGAAAAAAAACATCAAGGAATTAATATATTTGCTAAACTTATTCAGGTAGCAAAATTTTGTTAATGTAACTTATATTCCGCAAGCGTTTCAACGTCTTCGCCTTCTTCAGGGTTAATTGGTCCGAATCGTTGATCGAAAGCCGTTGGCCACTCGCGATGTAGGCCATAGTTCCGTCATCGAGGAAAATATTCTTAAGCGCGCTGCACCACTGTAATCAAGTAACTCTACCCAGTGCCCTTTTTTCTGCAGGAGTGTTGCCGGCTGATTCTGACTACCGAGTGATAATGATCACGGTAATCTCTCTTATCGCGGTCGATACATAATAGCTAGCACGTAGCGAAATAATACAGCCTCACTAAACTGGCTTTCACTATTACCTCAGCCTGAATAATCAGCATATTTCCTTAGGTTGAGTGAGAACTACAAAGGCTCATCGTTGAGTGAGGTTACTTCGCTCTAGCATTCCCCTGCTCAAGAAGATTTTGTTCGATATGGGTAAGGACAGACATCACGAAGACAAAAGGCTGCCAATCATCTACCCGAATCAATCGTAACTGAAATAGGTGAAAACGTTAAAATCTTATGCCAAACGAGCCTTGTGTAGGAACCTTGTGAAAGCTGAACAATCTAAAGAAATATAATCACTATTCACGTTGAGATTAAGTGAAAATGGACTCAACAAAGTATTAAGATATTAAGAATAGTTCCATCTTTTTGCTTTAGAGTGAAAATGCATGGGTCTCCATTCTCAGTGAGGACAATTCAACATGTTACACATATGCATTGAAACCAACGCAAATTTGCGTCCTTATTGCCAAAACTACTTTGGCACTGTTTCTCATAAGCTATAGTCTCCATAGTTTCTTCAAACCATCATTTTAATGAGACTTTTTGCAAATTCTAAACCTCGTTGTTCAAATATGAATATCGTTTTAAAGCGACATTTCATCTAAGAAATTCGCTAACCTTAATAGACAGAGATTCTTGAGCAGAGGCCCAACCCTCCCGGATTGGTTGCCGACTTACGAAGTGATCTACTTTAGAGACTACGGTGGCCACAATTAAAGGAATGCTAAATTGCAATAGATAGTTTGCAAAACGCTATGGCAATTGCTAACACATCCTCGCTTCTGCAAACTTTCACAGAAAATTTTCTTCAGAGAATGTCAGTGAACCCCCAAGACCAGAACAAAGTCGGAGGTTCCTTGATTCTCAAACACTACGAAAGTGTGAGTTTAAATAGCTGATTATTTTCAACTCACTCTTGTTGACAGCCATCACACAGCGAAAGCTTGGGTATCATTATATATCTGTATGTTAATGAAAAGTTAAAGAAGTGCATGCTGTGTGTAGCAGACTCGTTCATCTTCTCTCCTTTTTTGAAGGCATTTCGGCGCACTCAGTATTAGGTCACAGCCTAAAAACGTAAGCGGTGAAAACATAACTGACACAGTTGTCTTTGCAACAAAGTTGTTCCTTAGTGCCAGATTAACCCTCTCTGTAGTTCGCCTTCGCCTGCTTGCCATGGCTGGACATAGTCTAAGTGTAGAAGTGCGGGGGTATAATAGGAAAGTAAAGTTGGTGGACCCCAACGAAAACTGCACATGTTGATCAAAAATTATTGTCAATCCTTCGTTTCACTCACTAAATTAAATGTTCGACGATGTGCGGAAGTAGCATTAAAATTGTGCGTGTACGTTCAGTGAACAATACTCCTCTGTGGGCAAAACTTCCTGTGACGGGGCAGTACATAAAAACAGCTAATTCAATGTGGCCTTATTAAATGTGGGAAAATTCACCAGAAAATAATAAAAAGCTTACAGAAATGAAGATGGTGTAGACAGCTCTGTGAGAGTACATTTCAAGTTTAAGTAAGTAAAGGATAAAAAGGATAAAGTGAATGCATATTGGCTTCTACAATGACTCGCGGTAGCCTACCGATGTGTCGACCCAGTGCTGCTGTTCTTTCAGACAGGTCTGGTACCAATTTGACGACCCCGGAGGGATGGAAGGCTTGGTGGTCCTGGGCCGCGGAGATCGATCCCATGTATATTGCACAGCGTCTCCGACGACTGCGCGACATCCGCCCTAACTAACTGAACGGATATAAAACATTTTACAATCTAGATTTTTTTTTGGAAGGATATAGAGCGGTCAACCCCGTCTCCCCCAACGTTTCCATACGTTCTACAAGAGATCTGGAAGAGCTTACCGCATCTTGTACAATCGCCTTCTTCAGAGTTTATACAAATCATGCACTTTGGCCTTATACATTCATTTCGATACAGTCGACTTTCGGCATCTGCTCTACTCTAAAGATATCAACACAGTTTGTCACCTACTCAAAACGCGAGGAGAAGGAGAAATGTTTTGCATTGCTAAACCTACAGTCAAGGCACGATTATGATATCCAGGAAAGCCAAAGAAGAACTGGCCTCCGTTTTTTAGCGTTTCTCTCGACCTACCCAAAACTGAGTGCTTCAACAAGTGGTATCAAAGCCAAGTACAAAACGTACTCCTTCACTACCTTTCCGAGAGAAATGGATGATTTACTAGCGCTCGCTCGAGTCACTCAACGATCAACGGGACGACAAGTGACAGGTTATTGGTCAATACCGAAGTAAACAGAATGCCGCTCCGGGGAATTACTGGCAATTTCGACCATGCTTGAATTGTTTTCGTGGATAAGTGGACGTAGTTTGGAAGGAGTTGTTAATTTTTCTTAAAAAAGTAAAAGCCTTTACATAAATATTCATGGAATAGATGGTATCCCTGCTCAATAGCTGACCATCACGTTTACCACCTCTATGCTATGCCATTTCACTTTTATTGCGACATACTCGAGAATTTTAATCTAAGTACTTATGACTAGATGGTTCAACCCCATCTGTTCTGAGCACAACAACGATGGTGCAGTAATGTGTTGAAGCTCTGATTGTAAAGTGGTTATATAGTGGACGTTTATGTAGTGAATAGAAATTCTTTGACTCTGCAGATCTTCCACGACCGCTTCTCTCTTCCGACACCTACATCGTTAAAGGGATAGAAAAGCAGTGTGAAAGTACTGTAACGGTCCTTCATTTGTTTCCATTACCACGAGGATATAATCGGCATCTCATACACTCGTATAACAAGAAAACGGAATTAAATCTCTTAAATCATAATTTTTCCAACACTCACAAATAACCATGAAAAGCATTCCTGTCATTGCTGACCTCGCCTCACTTTCTAGCAGCATCACGGCGATGTGGTCAACAATCTAGTAGATTTTTATCCTCAAGTCCAGATAACGACACTACAAAGTGAACATTAGAAAAGAAATGATTAGGACACTTTTTATTTCATAAAGCATTAGTAAAATTCTTAGTACAAAGTTAACTTTAAATAGACAAGAAGTGGTTACATTCGTTGAGTCAGTGCATTTCTAAGGATTTATAAAGCTTTGAAATTTTAGTTTTTCCATAGTCTTATGATAGATAGAGATGGAAATGAAATAACTTATTCATCCTCAAAGACCTATAAAGTCAGGGATTTTTTTTGATTTTCTTCATGGTCTTACAGTAGATAGACTGAAAACTAAAAAACGAGGTAAATATTGGACTCTTTATTCTGTCACAATTTTGCTGAAATCTTGCGGCACGAAAGCGAAGAACAGTCTACAATCCACACACTTTCGCATCGTTCCTGGCGAGGAGATGACAAAGGGTAGCTTGCCAGGATTTGTCGTGGCACACATTTATTCCTAGTTGAGGCTAGCATGTCTGAGAAAATAACTTTGGATTCTTGGATTTCCTCAACATCCAAGAACTTTGTTTAAAGTGGGAAGAAATTAGGATCGACAGTGCTATTCAGCGTAAAAACTGTTTTGGCCGACAAAATCTGTATTGGTTTAAATCAACACATCACACTGAAGTTTCTTTAAATTGTGGCTAAGTTAGTGTCTGCTATACACAATGTTATCGAAATAACATTGTTTTCTTATGGAGTGGATTAAGAAGGAAGGAATATTAAGGTAGTTAATGCGTTAGGAATAGGGGAAAAAGTTGAGTGAGGAGGGCAGCAAATGGCAAGTAAATGATAAGGCAAGTATTGAGAATTTTTCTATAAAATAGAGATTTCTCTATCTACCTAACATCTCGTGACTACATGTATTCTATTGTGTAGTAAAACATTTGCCATATCATCAACGTGCGCGCCCTACATTCACATCCCATCTTAACCATCGGGCACGCCACTAGGCACAACAACAAGAAGAAATTCTAAAAATGAAAGAAAATCTTGTGAAGGAAAACAATTGGAATCAGGCGGCAAACTGCAGTAAAGATTTAAATGAGAAGATGAACTGTTCCACTACCATTTACCATCCATCAGTGGTTTACCACATCATCACAGATGCGTAGTAATCTTCGGAGCTGTGATGTATACTAAGTGCACCTTCAAACACGATTACCAAAGCCAAAAAGGAAAATAGCGTCTAGTGAGCGGAAACTCATCTAATATTATGTCAACGCTAGTAATCGCTGCCGCATTGGGAAGATCTAATAGGGAAGTCGCAAACCAACATCCCACCAGCAACACCAAGATTAAGATCACGATATATGATGCTATAGTTATCTCGCACATGACGTCCATTATTCTACAGCCTTCATACTTTGTTTCTTAAAATTTTTTTCTAGTCTATTCTGCGGGGTCATACCACTGGTTGGTATAACACGATGAAATGGTACATTTCTAAAGGATGGTGTACTGCTGCAGAGAGTTTCTGAAGCGCACTCCATGTTGACGCATGGTGTGACCCGCCACCGCATGTGCGAACTGAAACTACAACGTATTCACTTTCCCGAATACTAATCTTAATGCTCGACTATGATGTACAGCGAGGATTCATCCCCTTTACGCTAATTCCCATCAAGGTCACAATGACAAGACGAAGGTCGGTATTTTTACACAGAACGGCCGCTGAAAATAAGCCAATGCAATAATTCACCTCCGACTTCTCTGAGAATCTTTGCAGAAGCTGCAAAGTCAATGTCGGTCTAACGGAATTCATCAGCTCTTCAGATGAAGGCTTCAGATCACGATGTTAAGGGTTTCTAAAGATCGCAAGGAGGAAGAGAAATATATTGTGAGTCAGATCTTGTGAAGAATAACTGTCCACATAAGTGATATGCTGCTTCCAAAGAAATTTTTACACGCCCACCACCTCTTACACATGCACGAAGTTGTTGATTTTGCGACGGTCAGAGAAAGAAAACACCGTTAACTTGTCTACGATCTGAATACATCAAACGCTGGATGTTTCGAAAATAAACGATAAATTTTCAATAAGTTATAGGGGACCTTACTTTATGTATTTAGTGATAGAATGTTGGCACTACATAGTAAATTTTTCTACGTTTTACAAATACATCGCTGTCAGAATTTAGGAGAATTTTGCAGTTTATAATGAATGTGCTTCGACATTTCTTACTTCCACCTATCCCATGCTAAAGCCACTTCGCAAGGTAAATTATCCAAAAAAATAACTTATTGAATTACTGGTAAAAAATTATGCGCACAACATAAGCGATGTGATTTTCTTTCGGTAAAAACCCGATAACCCTCGGTGACAAGAGGACGTATGGAGTTTATAACTTGGTAAACTATAGAGAAGACTTTGCTCTATGGTAGCTTGGCTATCGCGTATTTTTTATAAAGTTTATTTAAAAACCCAGCACAATGATCCACTTCATATCGCAGTCAAAAACAAGGGAATTAGCACTTCGTTCGAAAAAATTTTTTCAGTTATGGCAGCGTCGTTTTCTTGTTCAGCAATCGCAAGGTTGTTAAACAGCATACATTTACTTCCATAGAAAAAACACTCAATACAATAAAACAGTAGCTGACGTTTCGGAAGTATCGCCTTCTTCAAAGCCGCTTTTTTCTTAGTGGAAGTCACGAAAAAAAAGCGGTTAAAGTCAATGATTGGAAACAGTCACTGTGATTGTTCTGATAAAAATTACGGAGAACTGCACTGATCCATTGATGTTGCCCATTTCTACACCTATTTGTCAATCTTCATTTTCAATTCATGATGCGCTGAAGCCAGTTACCCTTTCAACAGGCATATATCTGCTCATAACGAGGTTTATGAATTTGAATTAAGGCTGCCATAACAGTTCCCAGGATCGACTTTATATCAACCTTGGCATAGGAATATAAATGCGTCGTAATGCGTGTTTCATCAATGCTGAGGAATACTATGAAAGATCAAAGGAGTGTGTAAGGATTTGCCTTGTAAGATTATCGCCTTTCATCCAACCTCCACCACTTTATTTTTTTCCCTTTGCTCTTCCTCACCCACTTTTATCTCTATGCCATCGGCCTTTCCATTGGAGAACGAAAGAGGATCGGTGTGGGGGAACTGAGAGGGACAGTTCGGCAGTATCGTTTGCTGTGTAACAGAATCGCAGCTGATTAGTGATGTTGCGATCGAAAGATAAGAAGAACGACATTATCGTGTTGTCCACAGTTCACAGCGTCTCTCTTCCTTCAATTCATCAAAACTGATGGCGATTGAAATCTGCAAATACAGGGAAGCTTTTCGTGGCGCTAAGTGATCAGATTGCGGCCATGTACTTATCTGCGGAAAGGAACAGCATGTCGTGTCTACTTTTCTGTCTTTTCATGTGGCTTATATATCTACTTTCACTGATACTTTAGGTGTACACAGCTCTTGTTCTACTTCACCACTCAAGGTGCGTGTTAAACGGTTGGAGGCCGCATGCGTAAAATATTGTTAAATGACTTCAAGATGGAGTTCTACTTGTGTGTGACGAATTATGGTACCGGGCCAAAAGCAATATGTATCAACAAGTACAACTAAGAATTGCATTGTTTAAGTCGAAATTGTAACAGCTTTCCAGTGCGTTAGAACGACCTCTAATCGACCTTGTTCAATTTTGGCTGTACACAAGATTGCAAGATGTTATTGTTGTTATTATCACCGTCATTGCTTATTATTGCCGTGTTACATGACGTTAGATATTTCTACATATATCAAACATATAAAAATATATATATATATATATATATACACATATAATTTGCTAGCAGTGGTAGAAATAACACCGGACACTCTAAGACGCCAACTAGTTGGTAACCGCCTATATGACCATCTATGTACAACGAATAACAGCATAATGGGTAGAGCACTCTACTTCCGTTTAGAAGAACACCTAGTATGTAAAATTAATTTGGAACCAAACACTCTACTAGGCGTGCATAGGACACAGAACCATTAAAGAGAGGTTTTGAATTAAAAGTCACTCACCATCACTATTCTCGCTTACAAGAATCCAAAACATCAGCGCGTAAAACTAGTGGAGCATTGTGGATTAATTCCAAAAAACCCAAAAAATAAACCACAAAGAGGTGTTTCGCGCGGTTACGTGTGACCCTAGCGACAATATCTCAGGCTGATTCTGCAACCTGACCCAAGCACATTCCCCGCCCATGTAATACACTGTGCGGCTGGCCTCCACCAATTAGCTGGAAGGCTTACAACGAGCAAAACGGCCAGGTGCATATCTGGCCCTTTACAATGACTTTCGGTGGTCTACTGATGAATCGAGTCATGCTGCTATCCTCTAGACAAGTCCGGTAACAATCTGCCGATCCCGGAGGGATGGAAAGTTTAGTGAGCTTGGGGCGCTTGGATCGATCCCATGTGTATTGCAAGGCGGCTCCGACGACTGCAATTCACGTCGCCCTCCATGAATGACTAGCAGATAAAAGGCGGACTTGATTGAGACTACACGCTGCTCTACAAAAATCTTGTAAATTGGTCGAACTTTCCCTAACCTTTGTTCCTTAAACAAGGAGTTCAGATGGCATCTCCACTGCCCACTAAGGAGCTACTCTAACGAGCTTAATCCTGCTGTAGCGCACCTAGCACGGCTGATAATAAATCTCGGCTGTAGAAGTTCTTCGCAGAAGGGTTTTCGCAAGTATGAGCAGCAAAATTCATTGAAAGCTGCTCAGCAACGATCCATTCTGAAGAAGTACTCTCGCGATCATTGCGACTATAATGTTCCACTATCCGCTCTGATGAAGGAAGAGTGGAGTTACTATTATAACCCGCCGCGATATTAAAATGGTAACAAAAAAGTTTTGTATCAGTGTTTTCCGCTCTTCTTTCCGCTTTCTGTCTCAGACTCCAGAGATCCCATTTAGCAACGGAAGAAAGAGAGAAACGAATGGATGTTGGGCAAGAGCCCTAGTTGCAGCAATGATGGCGAGGCCATCCGGGAGTTTCTTAAGTTTGAGAGAACATAACAAGATCGAGTAAGTGATAAACAATGATAGAGAACTCTAGCATTCAACCAATCGAAAGTTTCTTCAACGTATGTTTGCAAAATACGCTTACACAGATTTCGATGCCCACATAAACATTCTTGTGTACACAACATATATATATATATATATATATATATATATATATATATATGTATGTATATATAACATATATATTTACACACATATAAATTCTTGTGTAGGTGACAACACGTTTAGTACGTATAAAGGCTTTGTACATCAGTGATATGCGCAGCGAATACCACAGTTAGGGAGAACTGATCCAATTTTCCAGTGGTGCTAGAAAGAGGGCGTTGTACCTCTAGATGCACTGTTACACTACTTCGAGATAACTGCGTTATTTGTGAATGCGTCCACGGTGTTTCAACGCCCGATCGTCTACGGTGATTCAAAGCTCAATAGGCGGCCTATGTTGGTTCTTATCGTATTTTTGCGCATCTCATCCACAGTTGTAAACAAGACGGCTACGATGCAATGTCATGGGAATCTCTTAAGGTGTGCCACCATCAGAAACGTTTCGTATACCACTACGTCATTTTCTACGCATCAGTTTAATCAGGGTATTATCAAGCAGTCATCTTCACTAAATTGTTCCGCTTGGCGTAAAGGCCACAGGGTTCGAGCAGCTTGGCAGCCGTGGGGAAATTCTGGCTGTTATCGTCTTCAACGGAGAACACGGAGGTCCCTCATGTGAGGATATCGAGCCGGCTAGCCTCTCGCCACGTAACGCGTCCTCAGGTGGCGGATAGTTAGTCGTGGACCAAAAGCGACCTTTTGCTTCCCTGAGACGCAGGTGGATCAGAGGATGGACTCCCCTGTTTCTGCTGCGCCGATTTGCCACGTACTTTCCTGTATTTATGAGGCGTATTCATGTACGCGTGTGTGGGTGCGTTCTAGTTTATGCCGATTGTATTCTACGAGTCAATTCGGCCAAAAGCCTGCAATCAAGTGACAGGGGAAGTATATGGGAGGCGGTTTAGGAGTCGCCTCCAACAAATAAGCTCCATGTCCACTCTGGGAGAAATCATGGCAAGCTACATGTGGGTATACCCAGTCCCCACGTTCAGAGCCCAGCAAGCTATGCGTGGGTATTATGCTAGAAACACAGTAAAAAAAACGGGCCTCATTCCCTGACACCGAAACAGAGCCCCCAATATCGGCAGCGTTGGGTAGGACGAGTACGGAGAGGCTGCTAAAATCTCAGGGCCAATGGAAGCTGCCTGGATCTCGAAGAACTATGGTGACGATCTGTACCTACAATGCACGTACACTTGCATCCGAGTCCTCGATAGAAGACTTGCATCATGCAAGCGAGAAGGATAAGGTACGACGTCATCGGCCTGGCCGAGACGAGACGACGCCATCCCATTCAACGCCGTCTATGACACGCGGAGAAGAACTGCTTCTTCGGAACATGCGACAGTAGAGGAGTCGGCGGCGTCAGCGTTCTCGTCAACACGAGTTTGTCCATGAACATCGATTCATTCGAACAACTAACAACCCGAATCGGACGTTTACGATTAAAAAGATGTGGATCAATTACGGCTTTCGACAATCTTCGTCGTTTACGCGCCGACGTCAAACTATGACGAAGAAGAACTCGAAGCGTTCTATATGGACTTGGAGTAGTTCTACAGAAAAGACCACACATTTCTTCAAGGTCATCATTGGAGATTTTAACGCCAAGATTGGACCAAGAAGAAACGTCTGAAGAACGTCACATTGGGACCCACGGATTAGAATGGAACGAACAGGGTGAGCGGCTCTCTGAGTTTATCATGACGACCAAGACCATCCATGGTAAACTCGCAATTCCAGAAAGCCCCACCCTCAACGCTGGACGTGGGGAGTCTCCCAGTGGAGAGTACCATAACAGAAATAGACCACATCATGGTAAATTGAAGGTTTTGCCTAACCGATGTCGCTGTTGTCCCCAAAATTCTACACGGGATCAGACCATCGCCTCCTTCGTGCAAGATTCTATTTCTCGCGGAAAGGAGAAAAAAGCAGCTAAATTCAAAAACCGAAGTCCCAGAACCACCGCAAACTGGGACTTATTCAATTCGTTAGTCGGCTGTTGGGAAGATGCCGTTGTCGATAACATCGACGAAGAATACGATCGGCTCATTCAACATCTTCACGTTAGCGCTATGAAAGCTGAGAGTTCGAAAGTCACCAAAGAGACGTATGTCTCCAGAAACACTCGAGCTGATACGCCAGCGTGGAATCACACGAGCTGCAGGCAACCGCGAACTAACGTCCGGACTTGCAAAACAGTGCAGACAGGCGATAAAAGAAGATCTTAAGAGAGAAAGAGCAGCAGTAATAGTCGAAGCTGCAGAGGCTGGGAAAAGCATTCGCAAAGCCCGCCGATGCTTCGTCAATTACAAGACCAAGATGATTGCACTCCGACGCCCAGCACGGAACAGTTACGACGTCCAGAAAGGGCAATGAAGAAAATCATTCACGAATACTACTCAGATCTCTTCGATAGCCACGTCCACCTTCCGTCATATGAAATAAAGGAGGGATGGGATATGTTGTACCACCGGTTCTCCCTTCCGAAATCCGACATGCCACTTTTCGTCGGTGAAAAATCGAACGAGCACCAGGTCCGGACAGGGATAAGATCAGAACACCTGAAGAAACCTTCCCCCAGTCCTCGTAAACACACTGGCTCGGCTCTTCACACGTTACCTGTCTGAATGCAAGATCCCTACTGGAAGACCAGCAAGACCGTGTATTGTTCAAGAAGGGTGACCTACACGATATCGGCAACTATCGTCCTATCTGCTTACTGTCTGTCGTCTACAAGACTTTTCACTCAGGTGATCCTAAACAGGATTGACAGAACACTGGACGAAGGGCAGCCATGTGAGCAAGCAGGGTTTCGAAAAGGATTTAGTACGATGGACCACATCCACACGATAGCAAGACTCATTGAAGTATCGCGAGAGTACAAATGACCGCTCTGTCTCACTTTCATCGATTTAAAGAAGGCCTTTGACTCAACTGAGATAGAAGCAGTCATGGAAGCCCTTGATAGTCAAGGAGTCCCTACTCAGTACATAAAGATTCTTCGTGAGCTGTATCACAATATTTCACAACCAAGATATCACCATTCTACAACGATATTAACATTGACGTCAAAGAGAGGTTAGGCAATGCGATACCATCTCGCCAAAATTATTTACCGCCACCCTTCAGAACGTCATGCGAACATTGGAATGGGATAATGTGGGAGTGAAAATCGATGGATCGGCAGTTACATCATCTTCGCTTTGCTGATGACATCGTCCCTATAACACCAAACATTAGCTAAGTGGAACGTGTGCTTGCCGACTTTGATAGGGCCTGTGGAAAAGATTGATTTTCGACTAAATCTCACTAAAAACAATGTTCATGAAAAACCGATTGGTTCTGTATGCCCCATTCACTCTCAAGGGAACGACTCTCTCCGAATGCTCCAGTTATATCTATCTAGGTCGCGAAATCAACATGTTGAACGACCTAGCACCAGAGTTGGGCAGAAGGAAACGAACGGCTGGGGAGCTTTCAAGAGCATCCAGGATGTAGTGAAGAGGACAAAGAACACCCGACTCCCGTGCCCAGCTTTTCGACTCAACGGTACTTCCCTAAACTAACGCATGCGTTAGAAACCTGGTCGCTGCGTAAGCAGGATGAAAGATCACTCAACGTTATCAAACGCGCAGTAGAAAAGACGATGCTAAGAGTATCCCGCTTTCCACACAAGTAGGGGACGTGATTCGATGGTCCGACCTGCGTCAACGATCAAAAAGTCAAAGATGCCGTTCTGTACGCCAAACAGTCGAAGATAAGGTGGGCGGGGCACACAATGCGTATGAATGACAATCGATGGAGAAGAGCTGTTAGTGACTGGATTCCTCGGGATATCAAGTGTACTGCAGTAAGACCACCGACCCGATGGTCAGAGTTATTCACGAAAAGCCTAGAAGGAAGATATGATGCTCAACGAGTTCTATAGCGAGCAGAACCACTGGGCTACTCTTGCACATGACAGAGAAAAATGGAAGATTTATTGGCTCCCTGCTCGAGTCAGTCGACGACCAACTGGGACTACATGTGATACAGGTGATCGTCTTCAACGTGCGAAGTCCATGAACTAAACGGCAAACGTTGTTTTTAGCGATTATATAAAGAAGACGATGTGATGAGTTTTTGAGCACTTCGTGTTCATCATATTCGAACACGGCTGACAACTTACCTCTGGCGTGTGTTTCGAACGTGTTTAATGAAAGAAACGTTTTATATTAGAAGTGTATACGTTTACAAGGTTGCCCACGATAGACGACAATAAAATTATTGGTTTGGTTGGACGCAACGGCCAAACTTTCTGAGAAGATGATGAGGTAGTTGTTGATGATCGTCAACCCATGTTATTACGTCAAGCCTATTCTTTCACTGAAGCTTTATTGGCATCGGTATTGAACCATGCCGCGCTCTTCAGGTCAAAAATTTTCATTGCTCTTTTATTGCCCTCGTATTCTCAATTTGAAGTTAACATCATGCTGGTTAGTTGATCCATTAAAACTGCACCGTTCTCAGTGGTTTCCAGTACTGATTTATTGCAATTTGAGCTGTTCGTTCAGACATTTCCACATTGTAAGCAATACTTTAACAAAATAAATAGATTCTCTAAATTTTCCATTCAACTTCAAGTTTCTCGGATCCTATGAATTGCTAACAATAGTAATAGAAATACCACAGGATACTCTTCGTCGTCAGTTGGTTAATGCCCGCCTTTATGACCGAATATAGCGAAACAGAGAGCTTGCGTGATTTGCCCAAATAGCGAGGGACGGTGATGAAGTTCAGGTTCGATATACTTGACCTCTTGTAATACTCGCGAAAATGAATATATTGACAGGAAGTGAGCAGACCATTATTATCCGTATAAAGGAATGCCTACATTGCGAACGAAAAACAAAACAGAGCACTCCATTCGGGACGAACAGGATACAAAAGCACAGCAGAGACGATTTTGTTATAGGGGTCACTATCCTCGCACAGGGTGCCGAAACATCCGGGGCTAAACTTCCTTGAGGCTTTTGGATAAATGGTAAAGCCCTGGAATGAACAGTAGGGTATAATTCCCAGGGTCTCGTGTGATGTGGCCCGTATCTTCACTTCTCCTCCTTTTTGCTTTGTGGTGGTGCACTCGTTGCTCATGTGGCACACCAGTCAGTTGTTCCTCCTCAGTGGAAGGCACAGTAAAAACAATACGTTTTCTGCCGGTCATGTAATTGGCATTCAGATTTCCATCTTTCTCTTTGTGTTGTTGAAGCGTTGCAAAGTATCAGAAGTCGCATGTCACTATATCCTTTCTGACTTTGAAGAAGGAGATGCTGCCGAAATATCGGTTTCTGGAATAAAGAATAAGGGTACACCTCGTGTTTGACCAACAAGAATATCCGGAATATAACTTCAATGTGCTGAGATATTTGCAAAACTTCGGACGGCAGGTGTCTGCGGTGGAGAACGAACGCGCTACTGTGCTTTCGGAGTAACGCGTTCACCACCACACCATGCAGTTCTTTTTGTTTCGCCTGTCTCTCAGCTAGTTCTATCATCTCTGTCATGGCGTCACCCAGTCAATGGGATTAGTCCTGGAACCCAAATCGGCATGAACCCAGTTAGCTGGAGCTGTAGTTATAACCACAATTTTAATTCATTATTTACTACCTACTCTTTTCAATGGCAGGGTATATATTGCAAATAAATACTCTGCCACTGAAAATTCATAAAGAGACAAGGCGAAACGGAGACCCACATGGTCTGGTGGTGAACGCGTTACTCCCAGGAAAGGACAACAACGCATTCGTTGCCTGCGTAGACACCACCGGTCTAGAGTTTTGCAAATATCTCAACATCACTGGGTTATATTCTGCAATATATACCCTGCCATTGGAATGAGTGAGCAAGTAAAAATAATATTCATGGAAATTTAACTGAATATCGAAGAATGTTGCAGTTGTTATGATACATGATTAGGTGTTGAGACTCGTAATATTAGATTTTTGTATGTTATTAAAAGCTTTAGTAACCCAGACTCTCTTTCACCTAAACTCGGCGTGAATAACCAATGAATTTCCATAGATTGTTGGGCTCACATGAAATTGTTGCACTGTTTATTCGGCTAACTTTTCGACGTCTTCTTCCTTTTCAGAGCTCATTATCGGGTTAATGCTCCTGGTTGTTCGTGTTCTCGACCCGGTGTCTTCCCAGTCGCATCGAGTTGGATCCAAGCACCGCTCAAATTGGGCAAGCTCACACGTCAACTCTTTTATACAGGACGGTGTTCGCTGACTGATTGTCAGCGAACAATGATTTCTTTTCATGTCTACAATCCATCCTGCAGCAATCAGTTTTTATTCTGGTGGCACCGAGCGTAATAATACGCGCTAAATGAGAAGATCTCTAGAGGAATGATAACTGTGGCCATCGACTCTGGGGAAGCTGAAGACGTCAGAAACTTTAGCCGAATAAAGGTTGCGTAAGCAAACTCGTCAGCGAACTAAACAATCCAAAGAAATTTTTTATTAAAACCTATTCATCGTCGCAAAGATTTTCATTGTGTACGCATGGTGATATTATAACAGTGTTATTTTTTGAATAGAGTGCAGCCATATATATGCAAAAAGACCGTATATTTGCAAAACTTATCGGGAAATTTATTCACGAAACCTGACAATTGCAGCTGATACCCTTGATCTGGGTAAAAGAGAATGAATAGGTAGAGAAGTTTCTTCCGGAAACCAAAAACTAGTATCGTGTTCCGTTTGCATACAAAAAACGGTTATGCGGGCTCCAGCATAATTTCCATTCTCCGGAAATTTGCTGCTTTAGCGTGTGGTTTCCTGGATTCCCTAGGACAGTCTGGCGAAAGTCTGTCCCAGGTCGTCACGCTCACCACAGACAGTCAAAGCCGTTGTGGGTCGGAGGGAGATTTGCACCATGCCACGATTAGTGTGATACCAGCACAGTGGTGGATCCTGGTATTGGTTTACCTCTAGCTGGGCTTTCTGATGGAAACTCATTCTTAGCTTGGGAGACCTTGCGTCGGAATGAATACTTCCCTCTATATTGCTGCTCGACACCCAGGAACACTTTCCAGCCACGATGAGGCAGCAAAACCGTTGGGAGGAGGCAACGATATGCATGCTTTTTGACTAGTCGAAACAGCCGTATTCTTTTTACCTTTTTTTCTCACTTCTATTATTATTTTTGCATCACTCCATCACTCGCCACCACATATAGTGTGCATCTCAGAATTCCTTCGTCTGCTTCGTTTTATCGCATTCATTACCTACTGGAGGCCTTCGGATTTTGCAGGTGATTTCACCTGCTGCTTGGAAAGTCTTGCTGCTCCGAATGCCGTGGAATGTTGGTCGAGCTGATTCTCTGTGGAATTCTAGGATGACCTTTCTATTGCGGGATGGCCGCGCAGCAACGCTTCCAGGTTTTATTCATAGTGAGAAACGTTTATGGATGGAAGTGAGCCCTTTCCAAGTAACTCTGTTTCCAATTTGCCTACAGTAGACAAATGGTAGGCTTGGCTGGCCCGGTGTAGATCGAACCAGGACCTTGTAAGCGATAGCTATGGCTGAAAATAGTGACATCAAATTCCAATTGAAACTATAGGAAATTAGCGATGCATAACAATCTTTTATGATGATGGGCATTTTAGAAATATGAGAAATGAATCACAAGTGTTTAGGCAATGTTTCATCTAGCAATACGTAACTT
>JADANN010000194.1:212500-332048 GCA_018806985.1 Angiostrongylus vasorum | reverse complement strand
TTCTCCGCTTCCGGGGATTGGAGCCGGTTCTCGCATTTGACAGGCGCGGTTACTAGCCGCTATAATACCGAGGATCTAACATAGCTCTTACCTTGACTTCCACCAGCTCTGCCCTCTATGCGAAGAGAAGCGGAAGAGTAGTAGTAGTGTGCGGTACAGTGGTTAGTATCCGTGTCTGTCACATGCGAGACCCGGATTCAATTCCCCGTCCGGGAAGAGTAGTTTTGATTGCCGATTTTCAACACCTCCCTTTCGCGGGAACATCTCTTAATAACTCAGAAGACCGCCTTTCTATAAACCTCGGATTAGATTGTTAATATTTATTTATATGATCCCTTGAACTGATCTTCTTATGCTGATCGAGGTTGGTATATGTCTTCGTTGTCGCTGTCGTTGTTGCTGTCGTTGATGTTTGTGTTGTTTGTTGATGGCTGACGGCGTTTTCTCCTTCCTCAGATCCGTAATGTTACGAGTGGGACCTCATTTTCCTATGTTTGTAAATTTTTATTTAATGTGTTAAAGACCAAAATTGGTTACCAGACTCGTCGAGAACGTCGTGCTGACCGTGGAATGTAACAACGTGGGAATGAAAATGAATTGTTGGCAATAACACCATCTTTGCTTTGCTGCTTATATCGTTCTTGTAACATGAAACATCGGCCAAACTGAACGAATGCTTGTCGAGTTTGATAAAGCCTGTGGAAAAAATTTGACTTTGGCTAAATCTCACCCAAACGATGTTCATGATGATCGGATGCGTTTCGCATGCAGCATTCACGTTCAACGGAACTTTCTTCTCCAAACACTCCATTTACATCTATTTAAGGCCGGAAGTCAGCATGATGATCGGCTTAGCTGCAAAGTCGAGCAGGATGAAGCGAGCGGCATGAGAAGCTTTCAAGAGCACAGAGTATGTAGTGAGGGGAATATAGAACACCCGTCTTCTCGCCCACCTTTTCGACTCCACGATTCTTCCTGCACTAACGTATGCGCCAGAAACCTGGTCGCTGCGTAAGCAGGATAATATGTCACTAAGCATTATTGAACGCACGCAGTCAAAAGGACTATGCCAGGAGTATCCCGTGTCACACAAGCAAGGGAAGGGATACAAAGCTCCGACTCGCGTCAACTTTCAAAAATCAAAGATGACACTCTATAAGCTGAAATGTAGAAGATATGCCTTGCACATAATACGTATGAACGCCAATTGATTAACAGGACCACTAGTGGTTGGATTCCTCTAGATATCAAAGTACTTTTGGAAGAACACCAATTCAATGGTCAAAGTTCCTCACAAATATCCTAGAAGAAGGATGGTATGCTCAACGGGCACCTTAGCGAGCAGAACCTATGGGCTACTCTTGCACGTGACAGCGAGAAGTGGAAGATTTGCGCGCGCTCGTTTATTCTCTCGTCGATCAACGGGGCGACGAGTAATGCTGATGAAATTACACGACCTGATATCACAAGTATCACACCGTGCGAATCATAGCACTTCCTGTGATCGATTCGTTTCTCCCTATCCACCACCCACGAAGGTTTTTGGACTTTTTGGGTGTGGGTTCGTCTCACGTTTGAGGACTTTTTCATCAAGGATGTCGTTGAATGCCGGTCAATCGTGGACAACTGCGATAGCCGTCTATGGTGCTTCGACGTGACGTAAGTTAGAGGGAGTCAGCCATCTATGACAAGTGTAGCACCAAGTTCCCGACTGCTGCCGGATGAGGTGCTTGGATTGTTATGCTGCTGCGTTCGTCTAACGAACGAGATCACTTTCACTAGGCTATCCACCCAATTTTTTTTCAATTCTTCCACTCTGTTCTTTTTTTTCCAGCTTATTTACAACCGCATTTCTTTGAAAGCTTATAGTAGTGCTCCAACGAAAGAAATTCCAGGGATTTCTGTATGAGAAATTTCAACAGATTTCTGTACGATTCAACTCAGCCACTATTCATTTTTTTCGTAGCGTAGTTTTTCTATAGATTTTTCTGTAAATTTTCAGGTTGTACATACACATTTTAAGTGATACTTACGTCCACCAACTTGAGCAAATGTACCTAAATGTGTCCTGCTGGTCCTCATGGTACTAGGCGAGATTATGAGTGAAATGTTTGCTTCATAAGGCCGACAGTCAGGGGAGGTTTTCCTTTTCTTGTGATATTTACTTAATCTATTCATTGCAAACCTTCCAATGGTTTACCGCCTCATCGTGGCTGGGAGGTGTTCCAGGGTGTCGGACTGCGATGTACAGTGGGGATTCATCCCATGGCAGGGTCTCCCAAGCTGAGAAGGAATCCGGCGTTCCCATCAGAAAGCCTAGCTAAGAGTAAACCATTACTAGGGTCCACCACCGTCCTTGTATTAAAGTCGCATGGTGGCAAATCTCCCTCTAATCCACAAGGGCTGCGACTGCCTGTGGTGGTGAAGGCCTGGGGCAGACTTTGGCCAGGCTGACCTCGGGATTCCAGGGAACCAGAATAGCTTAACCAGCAAACAACGGACCATTCAAGTATGAAGTATAAAGCAAGTATTCAATGCAAATAGGTAAAGGTGGTCAGTCGCATGGATTTATGGAATGTCAACATGTGGCAAAACAGGGCGACCACTGATACCGACGATCATACTTCTTCATAATAAACCACAACATGATACCATTCGTTCTTCTCAAGGGAGCAGAGCCCACTGATCAACTTAGGACTTCAACAGGAACGTAAGAAGAGGCAACTGGTGTTCTCTCGAGTCGCTTGATTCGCTCAAATCACATGATGGTCTACTGGAAACAACAAGTGACAGGAATTCTAACAAAATTATCTGCGGAAATTTCTATCTCATAGTAAACATCTTTAAACAGGACGCACTGTTTTGGTCATCAACGGTACATACAAAATACGACTACATTCTGAAATTTTATCCGGTATCAAAAATGACGCTCCCTCCCCCACCCCCACCTCTCAGACAAAAGGAACATTCTCAGATAAGAAACCCTCGTGTGGTTGCAATGTTTCGTCGTGATCTCCCACGTTTCTACGGATATTTCTTTCCTTTTGACATTAGCCACATCCAGACAGCTCTGTACTATTGAATAATACTCCTTCCACAAGAATGAAGCAGCTTTCGCACATTTCTGGCTTGGTAACTAAATGAATACATGAAGAAGCTTTGATATCGAAATTATCTCGCTGCGAGAAGAGCAACAAAAATGCGCTTCGTTTATGTAAGAAAATATTCCATACGTATTCCATTCTCTGACAAACTGCCTTTATCTTCTATGAACAGTGTTTTTTTTCAATATTAGCGTCTCCACTTTCTTTTCGTTTCCTTTTTTTCATATTGTCTTGGTTCTAGTAGTTGGTTGCGATTTAGGACTGCTTCTTCCAGAAGTTTCTTGTTTTCATATAGAGTTCAAATGCAGAAGAAAGAATTCCAGTGGTAACTTCACTTATACAGTTCCATGAAATTTTTACTAAAAGGGTTGTATTTTACCACCAGAATTAAAACTTTTGTTATCAATATTGCATCCATCCTTGCCGTCTGAAAAGTGTATTTTTACAACTTTGGTGCCATTCATATTTTTCTACTTTTTTCTACGCATAGAACTGATGACAGAGACTCAATTCCTTGTTAATCATGTTCGTAGCGGCATGCATTGGTATCAATTCGTATGTGTTAGAAATGATTCAGCTCGACATTTCGTACCTGAAAAAAATATGTTAGGCCATAAACCTTATTAAGTCAAATAATGACCATTACAATGTATAATTTTCGCCAGGAAAAAAAATGCAACTCTTATACTTTGTTACGATGAAAGTATGGTTTTTGAAAGCCGGCAGCTCGTTCTCTTTCCGCTTATTTCTGGTCGAAGCTTCGTTTTTCGTGCAGCGAAATGATTGAACAAGCGAGGTTTCTTCCAGAAAGACACCAGGATGTCGCGGAATACGTCAAGGTTGCAGGAAACTTCCGTGTTTCTTTAAAAAAATCATTTTTTTTGTAATTGTATTGCACCAATACTCCTTTAAATTTCTGTTTGAAAAAGACTGGAGCAATAATGGACTGGAGTACACTATATATATATATATATATATATATATATATATATATATATATATATATACTATATATATATATATATAATCACTTTTTATTGCCCATCCTTTTTTTCATGGCAGGGTATGATGTGAAATATAACCACAATGATGCTGAGATATTTGCAAAACTCCGAACCTCAGACGTCTGCTGTGGAGATCGAACCCGCTATTACACTTCCCGAAGGCTAACGTGTTCACCACCACACCATGCGGGTTCAGCCAGTAAACGAAAGGTGATTACATTGTGATTTATACTGTAGCTTCAGCTTAACTGGGTTCAATCCCGATTTGTGCTCCCCAGATCAATTCCACTGATGAGTGACTGCAGACGACACCTATAAATACGGGTAGGAAAACGGCGCAGTGGAAGACCCGCGTTCGTTCCTCACCGCAGATACCTGCAGTCCAGAATTTTGCAAATGCCTAAGTTTACATATACTACAAAGCCATCTTGCTCTGAACACCCTGATGGCAAGCGAAAACAAGAAGAAAGAAGCGCAGCAGAGATATTTTTAAAACGTGGCTAGGATTACATAACTATGCAACAACTCCTAGCACTACACTTCTGCTCTATTTGCAAGCGTAACTTTATCAGTTTCGTTCCGACATATTGCTATTGATTATCGGTATCAAGAAATCGATACTTATTAGTGATTCGTTATCTCTTGTTATTTCGTGGCAATGTGTTTGCAGTTTAACCCGGTTTCTCCTTATCAGCAATGGTCATTCATAAAACGCCGCAAAATAGAGTGAAGTCTGAAAGAAAACGCACCACCAGTGATGTACACGATGGAATTGAATACAACAAAAAGGTTAGGTCAACAGTATTATTCGTACAAATGCACAAAGCTGACATGGCTTTTGCTTCCTTATTCCATTTATTTAAATAACCAGGCTTCGTGCATGTGGATCCAAGCACTTTTCAGTCGCTTCGTTGTTCCGGTTATCCATAAAGTCTTCGGATTTGCATGTGGGTTCAGCAGCAAGCTCTATTAGAACGCCCCCAGATGTTCACCACACACAACCAATGTCCCGCTCTCCAGTATCGGCGAGAACTTTTCCAGTTCTTAGCAGGAGTATGGCTGATCTGATGACCATGCATGTATTGCATGTCAAGTCTAACCATTGTACTTTTCGCACCCTATTACTTATGAATGGCAATGATATTAACAATGATAACCTGTACCCGAGTTGGTTTTTTTCCCTGTTTAATATCAATGTGGCGTCCTTTGATTGAAAAATACAAGAAGAAATCATATTTATTTATATGGTCGTATAAAGTGATCTTGTTGAGCCAATGCGAGGTTGGTTTAGGTCTTCGTTGTCGTTGTCGTTGTTGTTTTCGTTGCTGTTGGTGCTGCTGGTCGATGGCTAACGTTTCGGTGATTTCGCCCTCCTCAGAGCTGTGCTGTTATGAGTGGGACTTAGTCCACTCAGTCTACTCAGTGGCTAAAATCGCCGAAACGTTTGCCATCGACCAGCAACACCAACAGCAACGAAAACAACAACGACAACGACAACGAAGACCTATGCCAACCTCGCATTGGCTCAACAAGATCAGTTTATAAGATCATACAAATAGATATATCAACTATCTATGCCGAGGCTTATAAAAAGTCGGTCTTTTGAGTTATTAGGAAGAATTAATACATTTATATCCATGTTCTGCAGTTTTTTTCCATTTATTCATTACGCTCTTGCAAAATGCATTATATGGCTAGAAAACGAATTGTCGCGACATCAGAAGTTCTTTCAGAATTCAAGATAGTAGAATAACTTGCTCTAAAAGAAAATCCTATGTAGAATATAATTCATTCTAAAAACATAGGCGCGTGTAGTGCTGTGGTTGGAGGCGCCACTGCGACACACATGTGGAATCGATCCCCGCGCCCGTGGCCCGTCTAGCCTTCCATCCCTCCGGGGTCGACAAATTGGTACCAGATTTGTCTGGGAGGATAGCAGGACTGGCTCGATACATCGGTAGGCCACCGCGAGTCATTGTAAAGGCCAGATATGTGTTCAGACACCTCCAACGATGTTTAATGCAGTAGAACGCATGGTGAATCTCTGAGGGAATGATCAACGCCGAGAGCTTTATCCTTTCATCCTTTCACTACAAAGATAAAAATGCGTGAATGCAACCGTGTGTAACCATAAAACATCTGTGATTTGAGGGAAAAAAAGCCGTGCCAGAACGCTTTTCGCTTGTGTTCAGTTGTTTTTTTTTCCGCCGCCTAATAAAGCGTTTCTGATAACATGAGCAAACAGAGGTAACTTTTTGGCATTCAAAGAAAAAAAAGACAAAGTTCCTGAGTTCATCGGTCATGGAATGGTGGTAGAATTCAATTCCTATGCGCCAATTCCACAACACTTTCGTTAATAAACCTAGACGTAGCTGAGGATCCTGCAAAATTTACAAAAATGAGTGTCGCCTGCAAAACACCCAGTCGCAGGGAAAAGCCTTAAAGGTCAATTTTTCCAAAGCGTATGGGTTTGGATAGAACAAGGTCAAAATTACAGTTTTGCAATGTCTCTGGAAACAACTCATTACTGGGAAGGATTTTCTGGTGAAAAAAAAGATAAACGAAACTTCGACGTTTCTGAAATGCAACGTTTTAGATACGAAAGATGAATGAGGAAATTCTCGAAAAGATTGATTCTACGGACCACGAAGACGAAAAAAATGGCGTTGTTGGAAAGGAGTGCGATTGTGAGTGCAGCAAAATCTATCCTAAAATTGATTTTTTTCTGCATTTTGATCAATAATTATTCCCTTTTTTGTTACAATCTTTATTCCCATCGATAATCCTTAGTGTTCCTCTCAGATATTTGAAAAGCGAGGTTGAAGCAACAAGATTAAGAAGAACGTGTGGTTTTCTGACAGCACGACAGCTAGATTACTCTCAGTTCAAACGATATGACCTGGTTGATATATTTATTTATTTATTTATATGATCTTATAAACTGATCTTCCTTAGCTGATGCGAGGTTGGTATAGGTCATCGTTGTGGTTGTCGTTGTTGTTGGTGTTGTTGGTCGACGGCTGACGTTTCGGCGATTTCGCCTTCCTCAGAGCCTGGACGTATTTTATATCAGAATACTTTAATTATTCGGTGGAAAAGGCTAAGGTATTAATGAAGATCAAAGTTTTAAATAGATTGTGGGCTAGGATGCTACGGTCAAAGTGAAAGGGTGCTCACCGTGATGTTACGAGTGGGACTGGCCCACGCGTTGTTCACGTGGGGTCGCGAGCACACCCCGGGGTCAAAATATCATTTTGAAATAGGGCGCCAGGTCACGTGTGATAGTAAGGCACTCGTCTTTCCGGTTCATCTTTGGATTTTTGAAATTTATCAAAAAACGCTTCAAGAGTTTTGCGCGTTGATGTTTTCGATTCCTGCGCTAGGACCCGTACAGTCACTTCGAAATCATCGCCGTTGTGCTTTTGTGCCCTATGCGTACCTAGAGGAGTGTTTTGACGAATTTTGGCTTTCCCATCTGGATGTTCTTTTGTGCGGACACGGAGTGGTCTACCCGTTTCCCCAATGTATTCCTCACCGCATGCGCTACATGAGATCAAGTATATTATACCTGAACTCATGCAATCCCTGTCTCTCCCGTTAGGGACAGATCATACAGTTTTCTGAGCTGCACAAACGATCACAGAGACGGTTGGGAACTAACTGACGGCGTAGGGTATTGGGTGGCATTCAGTTTGACCGTAGCATCCTAACCCACCATCTATTTAAAACTCTGATCTTCATTAATACTATAGCATTTTCCACCGAATAATTAAAGTATTCTAATATAAATTACGTCTAGGCTCAGAGGAAGGCGAAATCGCCGAAACATCAGCCATCGACCAACAACACCAACAACAACGACAACCACAACGATGACCTATACCAACCTCGCATCAGCTAAAGAAGATCAATTTATAAGATCGTATAAATAAATAAATATATCAACTATCTATGCCGAGGTCTATAGAAAGTCGGTCTTTTGAGACATGACCTGGTTTTGAGAATTTTCGTGCCTTGAAAGTTCAAAGTTTATTTCGAAGCAAGCCTTAAGTCCACAATGTTTTTCATCATTTTCAGAGCATTTTTCACAGCAAGCTTATGCTGTTCACTTTCTTTTCACTGATCAATCTTCCCTAGTTTGTATTTTTAGGCTCTCAAGCTGAAGAAGATGGGAAAGGTTTAAATAATTCATGTAAGAAAGATGTAATGAAGGGCGCGTGTGGCGCAGTGGTTCGAGGCACCACTGCGACACACGTAGAATCAATCCCCCGCGCCCATGGCCCACCAAGCCTTCCATCCCTCCGGGGTCGGCAAATTGGTACCAGACTTGTCTGGGAGAATAGCAACACTGGCTCGATATATCGAGGCAACCGCGAGTCATTGTAAAGGCCAGATATGCGCTCAAACACCTCCAACGATACTTAATGAAGTCGAATGCATGGCGCTTCACTCAGGGATTGATAACCGCCATGAGCTTTATCCTTTATTATCCTTTTATTTAAGAATCCATTGTGGGCCTAAAATACTCCTCAAACCGAAGCTGCACCAAAAAGAAGGTTATGAACAGTTCTTGTGGGCGAGCCGGCAATACAATCCGCGACCTCATCTTAAGTTTTTACGAGCCAGAAAATTCGCTATATTCATTAAGCTTTAAACCATCAATCGACCAAATATCGGAATTCTCTGCTACGAAGAAAAACGCTGGCTTCGTTTTCATGCAAATTTTCACTTAGCCATAGAATATAATTTATCGGTAAGCTTGCATGAGGCTGCCACAAAACTTCGCTGCGATCAATATTTCGGCATCCTCAGTATTCCAGTACAGTCGACATAACATGACTACGAAGACCCATATCACAAGAATGCACTCGACTCTGGACGCTGGATTGTGATCATGCAGCTCTAGAGAAGGCGAAGGTGTCAGAACCGTTACCCACAGTGAAATTTTTGTAAAAAAAGTCTCACCAACTCCATCGCCAAAAAGGTGGGTAGTGGCTCCAGACATGTCTGTGAGAATGGCATCACTCCATCGGCTCTGTCGAGCACCCTCTATCCTTTGCCCTTTAACAATCTTGTGTAAGCTTAGGAACACACACGGAGATATTAATCGCACATGCTCCGAAAACTGATTGGAAGTCGCCACGAAAATATCGCCTTACTAGATGCCAGCTAGTTTCAACCTGACTTTGTGCGCTCATGCACTGTCACCTGAAGACATTTTGATACCTATAGATCGAGAAGCATCTTTTATAAAAGAGAACAACCTGATGGTGTCACTTTGCTTCTCCATCGCCTTGTGTTCAATGCGACTACGAAGATTCATTCGGCCGGATAAGAAATATAATAGGGGGGACGGTTGCCAAAGAGGCAGACACTGGCAGCAAGCCTTGCCATTGGATTTATGTCTAAGGTGGAAGCACCAGCAACCGATTTCTGGCCCTTACTCGACCGTAGATATACAGATGATCGTTTTATCATTTGCCCAACGCAAGAGGATATGTAGAAATATTTTGAGTTATTGAATGAACAGTCAGAGTACGTTACGTTTCCCGAAGAGAAACCGAAAGAAAACTGGCTTCCATTTCTCAGCGTTCAATTTAACTTGTCCGAAAACGGCTATATTACGAAGTGGTGTCGAAAGGCATGTAGTAAAAACGTACTGGTTTGAACTCGTCATGCCTCATACGCAAAAAGGGTGAGGAACATGTTTCGAACAGCCAACAGAGTGCGTACAGGAAAAGGGCAGAAGGATGAATTCCGGAAATTGCAACGGTCATTTCCCGTGCTTACGAAAATGCAGCTCCTCGGGATAGGTGTAGAGGAAACCCAGGTCCCCAAACGACAACATGAGCCATAATAAGGTCCCGCTTATCGTGCCCTTCATTTCAAACGAAATAAGTGCAGCTGCAAAACGTTGATTAAGGTGGACCGGTCTAGAGAATTCGGTAACGATAACTGAAATGCCACCGAGCACTCTAAGACGCCAGCTGGTTCCGAACCGCTTGTATGACCGTCTGTGTAGAAGACGAAATTGTAAAATATGCCCTAACGGTACACATGGTGATGAATGAGTTCCATTGCGGTTCATCCGACCTCTTCTAAAGCAACCGAGGAAGAACACATTAGCGAAACGAGTAGACCACTCTGCGTCCGTATTAAGGAACCCCCTAATCGGTGAACTTAAAATTAAGTCAAATACTCCACTAGGAGCGTATAGGACACAAAAAACATAACGGGGAAGATTTTGGAGTAGCAGTATTGTACAAATACCTTCGCGCAAAACTCTCGAAACGTTCTCGATAAATTCCAAGAATCCGAAAATAAACCGCAGGGAGGAATGCATCGCAATCATGTGTGTTCCCACACAGTATCTAAGAGTGATATTTTAATGTGAGAGGCACATTAAGCTTTCATGTGAATTCTCTGTGGTTGGTCTCTACCTAACGTACTCATGGAAATCCATGAATGCGAAAAAAGCTATTCTGTGTTCGACGTGATTGAAATCTTAGTTTAGTATCTTCTCTGTTCGGCTACGGAGGTGTTTGGCCGGGTAGATTGCGGTCAAGTTGATTTTTTCAGGCTCGAAGGAAGGCGAAATCCGTCAAGACGTCAGCTTATTCATAAGTGAAGAATGAAATAACAACCTTACACTTGCTCATCAAGAGAACAGAAATAACATGATTTCTGTGGACACTCGATTTGAAACCTCGTATAAGCTTTTAAAATGAATAAACAATTGGTTTTGAAACACTTTTGAAATTTGCAGTTTTGGTGATTTTTGTAGCTGATCTAAAGAAAAAACTTGGCTTCCGTCCTCAACAGAGTAGTTTGCTACGTATCATGGGACTGTTCCAGGAACTTACATAAGCAAGAGGAAAGAACTGAACCAGCGATTGCGTATTGTTTGCACTATTCACTCACTTTCTTAAATAATTATTTAGACATATGTACATAAGTCGCGTGTTTTTCTTCCCATCTACGACCATCTTTTCACGTAGACGAATTTTACATTGTGGTACTATCATAAGGCCCTCCAGAAGTCTTTTTTTTGTATTCCTTCATAATTTTCTAAAAAAGATGATCGCTCTAGCGGATGTTCTACCGACTGATCCCGACTGCGATCCAGACTATCCGAAGAAGATCACATTCTCGGATGTTTCCAGTGCAGCTTTCAACATTAAAAATGGAGTGGTCAGAACTCCTTGCAGTGTAAGTGTTTTTGCCTTTGACCGCTACTTTCATTTCTTCTTACTTCATAACTGTTCCTACTTTTTAACCTTTTTTATTTACTGCCTAGTCTTTTTAATGGCGGAGTATATTGCGAAATATAACTTCAATGAAGCTGAGATATTTGCAAAACTCTGGACCGCAGGTGCCTATGGTGGGGAACGAACTCGCTATTGTCCTTTCCGGGGAGTAATGCGTTCACCACCACACCATGCGGGTCCTTCGTTTCGCCTGTCTCTCAGCTAGTTCTATCGATCTTTTGCCATCTGAATTGAACTAGCTGAGAAACAGGCGAAACGAAGGACCCGTATGGTGTGGTGGTGAACGCGTTACTCCCCGGATAGGACAATAGCGCGTTCGTTCCCCACCATAGGCACCTGCGGTCCAGAGTTTTGCAAATATCTCAGCTTCATTGAAGTTGCCACTTTCTCAGCTTCTTGTTACATAAAACATGCTGATGAATTTTCATAGGAGCATAACGTTTCCTCCACGTGAAAGTGGAAAAATCTGGAATTGAAGACTCCAAACCGCAGTGCAAATTTTTTCAGAAGTCTATCAACTTGTCGAAAACACTCGATATGGACTTGTTTTTCAAAAAAGAATACATGCAAGTGACCGGATCGTTTAAAGAACGCGGTGCTCGTTACGCCCTGACGAAGCTGAATAGTGAAGAACGAGAACGAGGAGTGGTTGCCGCCAGTGCCGGTAAGGAAACCACTTTCTGATCACAACATTTCAAATCATTCACCAAGTCATGCATATAGTGTTTTTACTCTTCATTTATATGGATGTGGACATGGATTAAAATCAATCGTAACCTTTTGTATTGTAATAATGCGATTACAGCTCGTGTTAGAGTCTTTCTCAGATAGACTTAATTCAATCAGATTAGTTTGAGATCAACTATTTTTTGTGAGATACCGTAGCCTGATTTTTCCGAAGACAAGAATTGAACCAGCTACTGTTCGAACGTAAATGGGGTTTCTTTTGCACTATGATACAGTGACTACGAGAACTAAAAAAATGCTTCTGATATAACAGGGTCGCAAATCGCTTAGAATATGCGAAATGTATAGGTATAAAGAAGAATTCGTTCACTGATTTACAAAGACGTCTGCGGGAGAAACCATTTCAGGAAACCATGCGCTTGCTCTTAGTTACCATGGACAACAATTAAACATTCCGGTGACAGTGGTTATGCCAGTGTTCGCTCCACTGATGAAAATTGGAATGTGCAGATCGTACGGAGCGACTGTAATCCTCAAAGGTGATAACCTTGGAAAGGTAAGAATAAATCAAGCGCCTTTTTAATGTAGGTACCGTCTACTAAATTCATCACTGCGGTTGAGACATAACTGTTTCATTAATAAACAGACAGAGCTCTCGGCGTTGATCAATCCCTGAGGGATGCGCTATGCCTTCGACTTCACTAAGCACCGTTTGGAGGTGATTGAATGCATACCTAGCCTTTACAATGACCCACGGTGACCAACTGATGTATCGGGCCAGTGCTGCTATCCTCCCAGACAAGTCTGGTACCAATTTGCCGACCCTGGAGTGATGGAAGAGTTCGTGAGCTATGGGCGCAGGAATCGATCCCGCGTGTGTGTTGCAGAGTGCCGCAGACCACTGCGCCACACGCACCCTACTCTTCGTTAAGAAAAACAAACATGGCTCATTACTCACAAGCCTTCTTATTCTTTAAGTTTTTTTATAACTAGGTATTGGGGTCGTTTCACGTACAACCTTTAGGCAAAAGAGCATGCGATGAGACTAGCAATGGAAAAGAATTACAAGTATATCAATGGCTATGACGCTCCAAATATTCTGGCCGGACAGGGAACGATTGGTCTGGAAATTCTTGAGCAAGTTAGTTTTAAGATCAGTTTTCTTTTTTTATGAAATAGATGCGGATTCCTGAATACTTTAGCAACTAATAAAGGCGCTATTACCTGTTTACTTTAATTCTACAGAATGAGATGTTCGTCATTGACAAATTCCTGAGCGATACTCCATATCATTTTTATCCTAATATTTGGCATCGTTGAGGGTGACCGAATGATTTTGGTCCATACATTGACTTGAAGAAGCCCACAAGTCGTCAATTTTTCCTCAGGCAGATGGAGAGTGGCTGGAGGTACTAGCGCACATGAGCTTGATCATGAGCTATAGGCTAACTGGTCTCCTCATCCATTTCCTGGAAATCTAAAAACACTGGCTTGATGCATTGACAGACCCTCAAAAATCGTTGTATAGGTCAAATTCCCAACCAATAACCTCTGCGATACTGCGAATGGGACCGATTGCATGGAGCACCTTTAAATATTTGGTCAGCTCCCAAGTCATAGGTTATCATTATCAGTTTTTATTAAGCATTCGAGAAGGGATGGAACAGTGGTAAGTGATGCCGTCGATCAGGAAGCAAAGCCGCTAGTTCGATTCACCGCCCAATGCACTCCTCCTATCCACGTGGGAACCCCTTAGGCTAGCTATCTCCAAGATTGCAAAAACAAATGAGTCTACAAGCACTCTAAAACATTCATAAAGAAGAAGAAATCCTCAAGTAACATCTGAAATAATACGCCAAATTTTCGAAGACTATTGTGGGTGTTTGATGTGAGCAAGCGAATCGAATACAAGAAGTGCTGAGATCCACACAGCAGATGTGATCACTGGTCGTGTAGAAAACAAATGAAAACTAAGGACTGTAACACTGCTTCATTCTAAGACACTGCTCTTTACAATTAATAAAATTCGAAACTGTAGTTTAAAGTTGGACCTAGGAGTCAGAGAATGTCGTAGAACCAAACGCAAAATAATAATGATGAAGAACCATTGGCAAAAGCTCTGGTATCGTTAGTAACAGTTAGAAACAGCGCAAAATGCTTCTTTAAAATTCAAGTAAACCTTCATCAATTCGTTCAAAGTTGGTTGTTCGATATACAGGTACCGGACGTTGAAGCTGTCATAGTACCAGTCGGAGGAGGAGGTTTGATTGCCGGTGTAGCCGTCGCTGTAAAAACGCTTAAACCAGCGGTGAAAATCATCGTGAGTTTATTCAGTCATCTAATTTCATTCACTTCGTGCTTCAATTCTTAGTGACACAGTATTCTCCACAAAAAAATTTCATGCTATAGAACTTCTTCAGCATTTAAGTAAAGACTTCCATTAGTGCAAACGTGACGCCCAAGGTTCAAATTTTCTTGACTGCCACGACGTTTGACGACTCACCATTTCATGCTGGCTGAACAAACAGTAAAACTCATCGGCTATTAAAATGTTCCAAAACAAGCAATGCCGCTTCTTCAAGAGTGCGCCACAATTTCTCCATAGTTAAGAGAGTTGAGGAGCCTAGAACATGGTACAATATACAAGCTTAGCTTTATCACTCTAGGAGGGAACACGCTACTATTCACTATACTCTGCTATGGTCTCCCCCCTACAGATCACACTGCTGCCAGTATTTGGAAGCATTTTACAACTTATGTCAAGTGCATTTCGTTGTATCCGCCGGATGCAACCTGTAAAAAAAGCTCTCGGCTTTGACCAGTCCCTGAGGGATGCGCCACGCATTCGACTTCATTAAGTATCATTAGAGGTGAATGAATGTATATCTGGCCTTTACAATGACTTGCGGTGGTCTGCCAATGTATCGAGCCAGTGCTGCTATCCTCCCAGGCAAGTCTGGTACCAATTTGCCGACCTCGGAGGGATGGAAGGGTTGGTGGGCCATGGGAGCGGGAATCGATTCCACGTGTGTGTTGCAGTGGCGCTTCCAACCAGTTCGCCACACGCGCCGTGATGCAACCGATACCTATGATCAGTCATCATCAACTGGAAGTGGGGAAACAGTGAATTATTTGTCAGAAACAGCAGATTTAGTGGCTCACATAATGGTAGTTTGCCATTACACCAAAATGTCCTTCGATATTTAGAAAACTTGAAATTTTGAGCACTTAGAAAACATACATAAGAGATTTGCACTCTATGAGGATGCGTGTTAGAAGGTCGAAGAGAACCAGACATGCTTCGACTCCTCATCTACAGTGACAGCGTGGAAGCTGGAGATGTGGAAGACATTTTGAAGTCTCCAGCCTTTCTCACTGAAGTGTTTGAAGGAAGTGAATAGCACGAGGATAAATGTTTTGATGAAGTCAGCAGCGAGCGGTCAAATTACAGTTCTGCTTCGGAGCACAAAATCGCTAGATTCTTACGGATTATCAACGAGAGACAGTTGAGAGCTGATTATGGTCGAGACGATTAGATAAGGAGCACAGAAGAGTGCACGCCAAGAGCCTGCAAATGTTGACAAGATGAAAAAAACTCGTCACTCCTTGCTTCAAAATGGGAGTTATTAGGCTGCCACAATTGAGGAATTATGGGAATTGCAATCCTGCTCAGTCATACTATCTTGCTGGACCCTATGGTATGATATGAGACAGATTTGTAGTTTTCTTGGAAAACGTCCATTTAGTAATTCTCACGACCGACTTTCTACTAACCTCGGCATTGATCAAATAGTTCTCGATATCCTTGAGCACGAGGTGTTACTTTATTCTTTATTCCGTTAAAGCTGACTTTACGGCGTATTTCGCCTTCTTCAGAGCCTGGAAGGATACATTGGTAGGCAGTTTCCTAAGTCAAACGCTCCGATAACACACACAGAAAGATGAAAAATCTAAATCGCAACCACACGATCGACAGCTTCTCCATAAAAACCCACCGTTTATTACGTGCTTTCCACTTAGGAAGAACAGCTGATCAGAGTCGCATATGGTCGATGAATGCACCACCCCACACCAGAAGTCGATGCGAAGGTACGGGGCCAGATCACGTGTGATCTCCGGGCATTCCTCCCTGCTGTTCATTCTAGGGTTTTTTGGCATTTATCCAAAAAGCCTTAAGCAGTTTGCGCGTTGGTGTATTAGTCTTCTGTACGAGGGTATTCACTTTCACTTCAAAATCGTCTCCGCTGTGCTTTTGTATCCTATTCGAGCCTAGTGGAGTACTAGTGGAGTCGTGCTTCTCGTTTGCCATCTAGGTGTTTTTTTTATGCAGATCTACAAAAAGTTGACTACTTTTTTTATTTGCTGCCTACTACAATTTTTCATGGAAGGGTATTATGTGTGATACAATCACAATGACGCTGAGATATCTGCAAAACTCCGGACCACAGGTGTCTGCGATGAGGAACGAACGCGCCCTTACCCTTTTCGGGGGCTAACGCATTCACCACCATTTTATTTTTTTTTGCGGAGTTTTGCAAATGTCTTAGCATCAATATAGAATATAGTTCGTTTTAAATTTCTTTCCCGGTTCCACGCTTCATCTAAGGCAATTTAACACAGTAGTATGAGGTGCTGTGGACCCACGACATAACTATGCATGAATTTCTACGGACTTAAAGACGGTGAAAAAAAGTGATCATTTTGGTCATCTTAACCGAACTTCTAGGTTTTTTTTTAGGAATTGGTTATTACTATGGGAAATTTCTCCAGTGTGGGGGGTGTGGGTGGTGTAGGGTGGAGGGGAGGACGCCGCGCAGGGGAAATCGCTCAGAGACGACTTTTAAACCCGAAAAACGCCAAAAACACCGATTTTTCGAGGCTAGGTGCGGTCGCAGCGCGGCACACGATAAGACTGGCAGGGGAGAGGCTACGTTCACGCGCCCGTAACTCTACGCAATAGATTACACATTTCCAAACTTTCGCTTTGCTACATTTAAAAAAATTTTGAATATCTTCACAGATTCCCTTCGTTTTCAATCAGTTCGTAACCGACTATATGAGCGTCTATGCGAAATACAAAGTTGCGCAATTTGCTCTTACGGCAAAGACGGTGACTGCAGGAGTTCAGGAACGATATACCTGATCTCTTCTAGTATTTGCAGAGATGAATAAATTGGCGAAACGGGAGACCTTTATGTATCCGCATAGAAGAACACCTAGATCGCAAACGAAAAGCAACACTAAGTACCCCACTAGGGACGCATAGGATACAAAAACATAGCGGAGGCGATTTTGAAGTGAAAGTGAATACCCTCGCACAGAAGACTAAAACACCAACGCGCAAATTTCTTGAGGCTTTTTGGATAAGTACCAAGAGCTGTAGAATGAAAAGCAGGGGAGGAATGCCCGGAGATCACACGTCATCTGGCATCGTACCTTCACATCGACTTCTGGTGTGGGGGTGGTGCATTCGTCGACCATATGCGACTCTGATCAGCTGTTCTTAATAAACGGTGGGTTTTTCGAGAAGCTGTTAATCGTATGATTGCGTTCTAGATTTTCATCTTTCTGTATGTGTTATCGGAGCGTTTGACTTAGTAAATTGCCTATCAATATACCCTTCCAGACTCTGAAGAAGGGGAAATCCGCTGAAACATCAGCTTTAACGGAATAAAGCACAAAGTAACAGCTCGTGTTTGCTCAACAAGGTTATCGAGAACGTCCATTTATTTAGTATAGAACGAAGTGCATTTCAACCAAGATGGGTTGTACAGAATTAGACTGACTGCTAATCCAGCTTTTCACTAGGAACTGCAGTAGAATATGCAGACCTGGAAAGAACGTATGTTTCGACGAATTAAAGAATACTTCTTGGAGTTCAGTGTTAAAGTCGCCATCCGCCAATATATCTTACATAAGAGGCATAAGTACAGGCTAAAACTGTTCAAGCTGCGTTTGAGTGAAAGCTACACCTATAGAGTTTTCGTGTATCCTGGCAGTATTCCCCCCACAGATGGAGAATTCAGTATCAGTGAGGAGCGTTGTCTACGATTTGATGAATGATGAAAGGCTATAACAGTAATTAGTATGCAAATTTCTTATTGGCCGAGAACTTAGTGCAAAGAAATATTCGCCTTGTTGGCATTCCCAAACAGAACAAAATGTGATCCACTTGAACCTGAGAAGAGGACAGTGAGTAACAGAACAGGATCGGAGTTTTATCATAGCGTTGAGTACTAAAGATGAGAAGGAAATCACTATTATCGACACATTTTATAGTAATAGGATAGAATCCTTTACACTAACCCATTAATGCTATAGATGATTGCAAGCCGTTACCACACATAGTTCTTGAAATGGCAAAGAAACTTTATAACGAAAAGGTGTGAAAGATCTCGCTGAAAGACTTCAAAGTGAACATCTACTACGGAGGCATGAGTGCTTCGACACTGTTGATTTCTCATTCATTTTGGGAAGGTGCGCTAGTGGGCTTGGAACATGTTGACGTTGTTTAATATGTTAGAAGGTGGAACCAGGCCACTGCGATTGCATATGCGTTCCGCGCTAGGTATGACACACTAGATGTAACCATTGTATAAATGATTAATTTCTGGACTACTTCACTGACGGCAACACAAAGTGTGCATCTTCAGCAAAGAGAATTCGTCATGCTAATGTCTATCTTCGATAAATAACCTAACTTCCAACAAAAGTTGCATGTGTGTATATTGTGAGTTCCAGAAAAAATTTTTCTTGAGAGCAACATTTCAACATCAGTAAACGGTTTTGGTGAATCTTCCTGAAGGAAAATTGTCTTGCATTGGAATAAATTGCAAGTTACATTAAGCATATCTCATTCAGTGGTTTATGATCTTGTCATAGCCATGTGAATCTCTTCCTAAGTGTCGAAGGATAGGAGTCCAGCAGAGTCGTTTCTCATCATCGACAGCAGTCATACTCTTGGTGTAGGGACGTCTTCAACAACTATGTTTTCTCCCGCAAAAAGAGCCGTTCCAAAAAATAGAAGATTTTTGTTATCTGTAAAGCAGCATCAGCATCTTGTCACGAGTTTCATCTAATACAACATTTATGTTGAATAGCTCTCGATAGAATACAAAAATTACTGTGAGAAAGCTTTGCACTTACCTCCATGCACAGTGGGGTCCTATCATAGAAAAGCTTCACACAGAAACTTAGTTCCCACCATCCCTCTTATTAACAAAGTTAGACGATTTCAAACCTTACTGTGACCATAACAATTATGTCCGAAGGAAAACTTCGTCGACAGAATCAACGGAACTATGGATCTAATTGGAAACAACTGATCCACCTCGTTTGTGCTCACTTCTTCAGTTCACGATATGGCAACTCTTTCTCTACCATTTCGTGAGTCCAAAAGCTCTAATTAAGTTTTTCTAAAAAATTTTTTGTCGGCATTTCTTGGTGTTCAGTAGTAGCTGGTAAAAGTTCTCCTCAAAACACCCGTGATCGTTGATTCCATCTGTTAAGCTGCGCAGAACAAGGCCTCCATCCCAAAAAGGTCAGTTAATTGGTACCAGACTTATCTCAGAAAGCAAAAGCGCTGACTTCATATCTCAATGGGTCCTCGCAAGTCACCTTATGGGCCGGATATTTTATTCGGTAACCTCTACGATGGTTAGTGCAGTAAAATGCATGACACACAACATCCGTTGACTAAGCAAACGCCGAACGCTATGTCGTGCAAGCTTTACTCGTAGATACAAAATCGACCAAGAATGTTCACAGAAACATGTTTGATGGTGCTTTAACTCACAACGTTGGGAAAGATTCGTGCTCGTATAAAACCTTGCCTTTTTTAAGTATCTACTTAGATACTTGGATAGTCCTTCCTTATACACGTAATTTCACTGATGCGAAGGTCCAAGCGTTTTTTCCTTTGGTATTACTGTACTACAACCGACGTCCATGAAGATGTTTAGATCAGTACGTGACTTGGCATGAGACTTGAGGATCCACAGTCTTCGTTTCTTACAAACATGCTGAATAGTAATCTACTGAGCGATTCCTTGGAATCCTGTCACAGTCATAATTGAATATGCTTAGGTCTTCATCACAGCCAATCCCCATCATTTCTTTCTCGGAAGAAGATTTGCACAAAAAAGTAGGATTGCTCCAGCGCGGTAGCGGTTCTTGTGATTCGTCGATCAGCTAAACAAGGATAAAAGAGCACCTTGAAAGCGTCGTGTTGATGAATATTGCTCATTACCACGTTGGACGTGTTTTTTTTGCTTCTATAGTAGACACTTTCCACAGAAGTTATGCGAAGATTCGTGATATTGGATAGAAGGATCTCGCTCCACATGAAATTTACAAGGAACCAATTTTTTTACTCCTTTCAAAAATGAATGTGTGACCTATAATACTTCCCTTCATTGTATATCATTTTCCCAGTGCTTGTACAACGTTTGTGCCATGCTTAGCGGTTTATTTGTAATGCAGATATCTCCCAAAGAAGCAAACCCTCACGTCAAGCACTTTTGTAGCATTTTTTAGGATGTTTCACCGATTTTTCTTAGGCAGTAGAGTCCGAGACGTGTGCTGCTTTCACGGAAGCCTACAATGTTGGCAAACCAGTACCGGTCAATGCTCGAAGTTGTCTAGCTGACGGTAAGCACTTCTTCTTATAAAGGTTAACCAAAAAAAAAGCCTTTTGTAGAAAGTACCCTTTTAGCATAGGACTGTAGAGATAATCATTTCAACTAGCCTTTTGACTCTATTTCAATTTTCATGATACAATGTCGTAGAAAACGCCTTTCTTTTTACTTTCTTCTTCCTTCAGTTTCTGAACCAGGCTTAGAAATTTTTCAAGTTGCCCTCAGTAATGCTTCCGTTAGACTAAAAACAAGATAGAAACTCCTTAATTCTTTTGAAAAATATCTTTTTTCCTTAAAGAATGATCGACCTCAGGTCTGAGACATTGGCAACAGTTCACGTTTTCCAGTTTTCCCTTTTTTTCGTACAGAACGGACGTTCTTTCTTAAGTTTTCTTTTCGCAAGGTGATTTTCAGACGAATCTGTTTTTACTGAAAATGAAAATGAAGTCTGGGAATTACAAATTACATTACAAGCTCAAATTACAAGCTCCGGAAAAGGTTTTTAAACACACTGTACCGGTTAACAGGTGAAAAGTTTACTTATTCTCAAGTAGAGAAAATCTTTTCTTCCTTTCATCCCTCAGTATCCTTTTCCGTGTTGAAATCGATAAACAAGTTTTCATATGAGTTCAGTTGCCACTACTTTCCTTGATTTTTAAAAGCTTTTCTGCCTCCATCGTGCATCTACTGCTCAAGATTTACTCGCTTGTTGATTCCCTTCAAAAGCTTCATTACGCATTGAGAAGTTCAGTAGTATTTTGGTGTGATTGTAAGTTTGCGAAGCTCTCAAAAGTGATTTCAAAGGCTTGGCAGTGCCGTTAGTTGGTGGAAACGCTCTGGCAACCGTTCAAGGCCTTGTTGACCGGACGGTGACCGTGTGTGAAGAGTTCACCGCACTAAGTATCCTCAGACTCATTGAAATGGAAAAGGTGAGTGGTCTTTTCTACCGTTGTTGCTGGTATGAAAGAATTATGGATGAAGGATGAAACGCTCGTCGATGCGGGGAATCCTTAAGGGTGTGCCATAAATTCAACACCATTCGTAATATTGTAAAGCTGACTGAGTCCATATTTCGCCTATACAATGACTTCCTTACGCCTGCTTAAGTTTCACGTTACACACAAGTCTGGTGCCAATATGCTGGCCAAAAAAGGAATGTAAGAATTTGTTTGCCCATGACGAGAGATCAAACCATCCAGCACGCGTGCATTACAAGACACCTCTGTCCATTGCGCTACACGCTGTCATTTGTATAATATCACGCTTTGCTATAATGGCTCCGCAAAATCCAACTTATAAGTGCAATAAGAAATGGGCTCTAGTTTAAATAAAGGAAATGCTGAATAACAATAATTTGAAAACGTTCAAGGCCGTAGTCGAAGGTGGTGGTGCTGTTGGCTTGGCTGCGTTGATCAGTGGCAAGTTACCGGAGCTTAAAGGAAAGAAGTGAGACACTTCATTTCTTTGTATATTATAATAAAATTATTCCTTTATAACGCCAGAATAGCCTCTTCAGTTGCCGACCATTACGCTCTTCTTGGGCCTGCTGATCGCATCAAATTATATGTAATCACCTTACAAAAGACAAAAAAAAGGGAATACCGACATACTCAATTAAATTACAGAATCCGTATTGTTTTTGGAGGGAATATTCCGCTGCGGAATGTCGGTGGCATCACCTTTGTCATACACCTATTTGTTTCCCAATGGGTCACCTCATACAAATTTTATCCTTCATGCTTGGCCATACTCTGTCTCCAACTTGCGCATTAAAAGAAAAAACAGTATCATTAACTGTCACTCACCAGTTTGTACAGCTGATGATAGCGAACTGAACGCGTTTTACAACTAGTTAGAGGGAGTAGTATGCAACGAGATTTTGTTCTATAAACTCGTTGTTAAAGTCTTCGGTACTGCATTAGGAACGGCGAATACAGGATAGGGAAATTCGGAGCAGGACAATGACCCAACGGTTCACCGCCTTATCGTGGCTGAGTGGTGTTCCTGGTGTCGGACTGCGATGCACAGCGCGGGATTCATCCCCTCGCAGGGTCTCCTAAGATGAAGAGTCCGGCGTTTCCATCAGGAAGCCTAGTTAAAAAGTAAACCAATACCAGGATCCACCACCGTCCTGGTATCAAAGTCGCATGATGGCAAATCTCCTTTTGATCCACAAGGGCTGCGGCTGCCTGTGGTGGTGAAGACCTGGGGCAGACTTTGGCCAGGCTGACCTTGGGATTCCAAGGAACCACAATGGCTTAATCAGCAGATCTCCGAAAAGTGGTGATTATGCTGGGACCCGTACCACCAGTGAAGACGGGCCGTTCAAGTATCAAGTAAGGTGAGGATGGAAACCGTCTTGTAGGATTCTTGCAGCATGTCGCATTCATGGAAATTCGTTTTTCGAAATGAGAGGGAACCGATGATGGACATGGGAGTCTCCTAAGGCCATTACCATATGGAGGCCAATCATATTCTCACGAATTGAAAATGGTGCTTCTTTGACTACTTTGATTCTGTACTGAATTTGATCACAGCCTTTTCAGTGCAATGATTCGATTAAGCGGTAACCTGAAAAGAATTCGTTCCATAGACCAAGAAAATTAAAACGAGTCGTGCATGACGAGCATATTCTCAGTAAAGTACTCTCCTCTCCTCTTATGACTGGCAGATAAACGAAGACCTAACCGAGAACTCGCCCTCAGTTTCTCAAGCAAGAAGTTCAGACCTTCAATCTCCATTACCACTAAGGAGTTTTTATGAAAAGAGAACAACACTGAAGCTTGATCCTACTGACACAAACTAACAATAAACGGTAGCTGTAGAAGTTCCTTGCAGGAGGATTTATATCGATGTAGGCAGAAAACGATACTGGAAGTAGCTCAAAAACGATCCAGTCTGAAGAAGTGCCGTCGGAATAATTGCGACTACAGTGCTTCACTATCCGACCTGACACGCAATTATGGGACTATCACTACATCGCCCTGTGATATCGAATTGATAAAGGGGAAGTTCCATAACAATTATTTTTGCTTCACAATCCCCGTCTTTGGCCCCAAAATCCTTGCTGGTGAAAAACCGCCTAGTATTCTACCCACTGAAGTTCGAATTGCGATTAAAAAAAAACATGAAGAGGTGCACCGCTCCAGGACATCATAGTATCATCGCCGATTCCCTTAGGCGGTCTACAAACTGTTCACAAGATTATGCCTTTGCGCGTATCGAAGACCTTGGATGAGGCACAACAAGTCGAATAAGCAGGGTACTGACAGGCATTCTGTTGTATGGACCATATCTAAACCTTATCACGGTCATAAAAGTCTCTCGGGAGTCCATTGTGCTGTTGTGCTGACCTCTTCCAACCACGAGAGTGTTTTGTACCGTCAAAACGAATGCAGTGCTATCAGCTTTCGTGGACAAAGGAGTGGATCCCTCCTACACTCGAACACTGGCAGATTGTTTTCGGAAATACGCACAGCATTTTCATCGACCCCTCACCGTGCTCATAGGAAAAAATGTTCGACACGGCGACATAATGTTGCCAAAGCTTTTTAGCGCCGCATAGCAGTAGATAATGAAGTCACTCGAGTAGGACGAGAAAAGCATAACTATTAATATTAGTGGGAAATTCCTATACTATCACATCTTTTTTTCGCAGACGACATCGTCGTATTTTCGAGGAGTACTAGTAAAGCAGGGATGCTCAATAGATTCAACGAAGTGGGAAAAAGCAGTGGACTGCTCACATGCGAATGCAAACAAATTGAAATGGATGGTTCTGTGATCACAGAAACCACCTCGTACTTGTACTTTGAACGTTCAGTGAACATGGTGGAAAAAATGAAGCAGGAATTAAACAGAATAATAAGAGCAGTATAGGCAGCATTCCGACCTCTCAAGGAAACTATCGACCAGCTAGTGGACTCGAAACTCCGCGCTCTCCTTTTCGATACAACAGTCTTCTCACAGTTCTTTTATGCAACAGAAAGGTTGGCTGATAATTCGATATCATCAAGAAATCTTCGCACCACCCTCAGAGCGGTTAAAAGATGTCTTCTGAAATATATCCAGCACTCACAACATCTAGCCGGAATGCGCCACTCAGGTCTTTCAAACCTAGGCCATTTTTGGGATCCAGGACAATATTCGCCAATAGCGAAACACGGATGAGAAGTCACATAATGAAATGAACAGATGACAGATGGACGGAAAGAATAGTAAAGTGGACTCCAAAAGTATGCACGCGTCCTCTCGAAAGACCACCGAAACGGTGGGCAGACGTGTTCGGGGGCTAACGTCGGCCAACTGCATTCGCAGTTGACAACGATTTCAGGATTACGGAGTGGGCCTCGGGACACGTCACCATGTGCGGTTCAGACCAGCGCCATGGACGATGGCTGTCCAAGAGAAAAACAAATAAAAAATTTTGCTGAGCGGCGCACAACCAGTGAAGACGGGCCATCCATGTAAACAGGTATCGACGTATCAAAACGGTTTCTGACGAGGCTGATGTCATCCACTAGTACTGAAATACTGCCTGTAGGACCACATGCTAACCACATATCCTTTTCATTTACGTTCCTTTTTTTATCGCAGTTGAGTGCATTGTGAATAGTTTTGTGTTAATCGTATTTCCTCTTAAGGAGCCATAACAAATCATACAATAGATTCCAAAAATTATCTAAAAATTTCTTTTCTTCCATCAAATACACGTGTGTTGTTGCTGAACTTGAATATTTGGAATGCTAATCTTTATACAGCATGTAGACCCCAGGACTTTTTCCTTCGTTCTGCCGTATTTTAACTGCCATCCATAGAGGTGGCTTGTTCGTCTCAGGTCTCTTGTCCTTTTGGCATACTGGATGCTGTTTCAAATGTCCTCTATAAGAACCACGTGACAGCCGTAGTATGGTGTCCCCAGGTATTGCCTATAGATAACCAAATGGATCGGAAGGGGTTTGCTAGCCTGGTATCAATATTCCTCTGGAACGGTACCGATTTTGGTGATGTAGACCGACTGATTGAGGATGATGTAAAGACTCGGATTCTTCGTCGTCGCTTGAGTTACTTTCTGCGAGATGCCGTTGCAGCATCTGCGAAATAACATTTAGAAGCATAGTGAATAGTGTAGCAAAAAATGATATATAGTGTTTTAGGGTAGTGTCAATCTTAAGTGGTGGTAATATCGACACCACAGTACTTGGTCGTACTATCGAGCGAGGTCTAGCTGTCGACAGTCGACTAATCCGTGTTGAAGTGGTCGTATCCGATCGACCAGGAGGTGGGCGACAAAGTTTTAATACTATTTTCATTTCACTGCAAGACCTTATGAGTATCTTCCAGAGTTTGCTATTAACCACTATGTAGCATCTTCTATTATACTACTTAAACCATGTTAGTATTTCAGGTGAAGCTGAAGATCCAGTTAAAATCACAATGTTCTAACTTTTATGTGGTGTCTGCTTTTTTCTATGACAAGATATTATTAAGTGGATTCTATGCCGATTTGTGCTTCCCAGATCGCTCCCGTTGACGTGTGACTACTAATAGCAGCATTATAGTAAAAAAAAAGGGCTGCGAGAAAGGCAAAACAAGCGTTTATGCTGGTACTGTGGATAACATGTGAGCCCGGAAAAAGGTAGTCTCGTAAGGTCGAAACGTGCTTGAGATTCCGAGTTTTGCTCGTGTCTCAGCACCATTATGGTTGTATTTCACATAATCTGCTGCCATAAAAAAGAATAGGCAGTAGATAAGGATAGAAATTTTGAAAAGGTTCAGAAGCTATATATTTGTTTACTTATTTATTTATTTCTTTATTTATTTGTACGACTCTTCTTTCACATCCACTGATCCCAACACTTCCCACATTCCACTCGTTTCCTCCCATCAATCATCCACTGTCTACCGACTTTTCACGCCGCTTTGCTTCGGCCTTTTCTGCTTGGGATTCTTTTTTCACCATGGATGTCGTTAAATGATGGTCAAGTCGATCTTTCTCTTGGAGTACTGAGATAGCCGGGCCAGAGCGTTCCCACTTGCATTGCAGAGTTTTTTTTCCTCGGACAAGTCTAGACCTCGGAGATATGAGAGGCTTGGTGAGGCCGGAATAGGATCGAACCAGCACCGTAATCATGATGATCGGGATCACTAACACTGTGCCATCCGTCCCATGTACACGTGTATATATGCATATATATAGCCGATTCGATGTCATTTTTGATTCGACGATTTGCGATATCATCCTCGAGTCAACTGCCACAGAAGAACCACAGTGGCTTGGTAGAAACCACTTATCCCTAAAGGCTTGCGATTGCTCATTGCAAAGATCTAAAATTCCTAACAGGGCTGCGTTTGGCTTTTAGAGCGAATCGCACATGCATTTAACGTGCAATGAGGAAAGAAGATCACAAGCCTTAAACATCATTCGAAGCCACAAGCGAATCCGATCACTTCCATGGTTAACGGTTATAGGACAACGGAACGAATGAAAGAAAGGTAAGCTGGCGCCTACATCTTATACGAAGAAATCCATCTAGAATCGGAGTTTATAGGCCATTACAACGAAAAATCTGCTTCAAAAAACTTCGGAGCTATAATCAATGCTGATGCCATTAGCACCTTCATCACGTCGTTCGGATGGTTCAAGCTCTTTCAATGGGGAAATCCCGTATAAAACCACTTCGACCTGATGTGTACTGCTGATCCTTCTCAAATTGTGTTTGATTGCTACCTCACATGATTTGGCAACGATGCTCTTCATTAACCACGAGAAAGTAATTTGTCGTGGAGCAAACTCGGCTACCGAAATATTCTGCCACATTGGGTGCTCGCCTTTAATTGCTTCAGCAAGAGTAGCAATATGAGGATCTTCATCTTTGTTTTACCTTGTCATCACAGGAAAACTATAAATAAGAATAGAAAACAAGTCCTCTTTACAAATCGCACATTTAACCGCTAGTGATTTGCCCTTCTCGAGATTTACGGAGTCCAGTTTTAAATCCTGACAAGAACGTTCTATTGTGTTGCTGATGAGATTTTGAAGAAATATTTTGTTTTGAGCTTTTAGAAGCGATAAAATTCTGACACTCTGAATACCTTTGGAGCCTATATGAGCCCGTAGAACAAAAGGAATCAAAATATGAGCAAGTCAAACTCATACACGACATTCCTCATTCATAGGTAGCGAAACTAGCACATTACAAACTAACCGTCTTCAAATGGAAAGCCTTTGCACTCCATTTATTCCACAGACACGACGTCTCCTACTATTACTTTTCTTGGCTTCTTGGCTCTTAAAAATGGCTTGGGTGAAAATGCTCTGACTTGAAATTGAAATTGAACCCCCTCTGAAATTTTTGGGGAGATAAAGAAGTCGAAAAAAGAGGTAAAAAATTCTTACCGTTCAAGTCGTGTAACTTCACGGTGGCAACATTTAGAAACCTCGTTAATCAATTCTCACAAATAATGGTGGATTTTCTAAGGCTGTATTGTATCATTTTTAATTAAGAACAAGAACTTCAGTTCTTTCAGGCATCGCAGAACTTACCACTAGAATAGCTCAAATAGGTGCCAGCATAAAAGATATTTTCCATGAAAGAGCATGGATCGCCACGGACGTATTCTCGGTGCGGGTAAGCTAACCGAGCCTTTGACATTATGAAAATTTATTAGACAGCTGAACCTGTGTTCAATAAAGTGGGGCAAATTTTTTTCGTGCTTTATTCATTAAACTAAATTTTTTACGGAATAGCCCTGGAGCATCGAGGCGTCGATTATCTTCCACCAACCACTTTACCAATAGAAACATTTGATTTAAGCTGCTTGCATACTTCTTTAATAATCATAATACATATTTTCGACATTGATCGTATCTAAGTTTCCACTCACAAATCCAAAAGAATTCCAAGGAAGAGTAGTAGTTAGGAATCCCCCTGCAACGGTGTTAGTTAGTGTAATAATAGACATGCTCACTGATTCGGCCTCACTCTGCGCCAAACAAGCCTCCTGTCCTGTCGAGGTCGCCGAAACTGTATAATAATAGACCGATTGCGTCAAACCCACAAACCGCAAAGATCCAAAGAACTACAGCAAAAAGTCACTACGGCAAGCCATAAATGACATAAACGAAAAGGAAAAAATTACCAGGTAGCAGCGAAATTCACACTCACATCCGGAAACCTTAGTGTGCTATCGATCCGAGGAAACGAACCGGATGAAACAAGCGCTGGGATATTTCCATCATTTATTTATACATAAAAACAATACAGCTATTCTATGCCGGGGATGATTCTGCAGAACTAGTCCTGGGCAAATTTTCCGTAAAAGAAGCAATAATACGAGGAATCGAATGAAAAGTGTGACGCTTTTTGTGTGGACGGAGTCCATAGAGTAACTTTGTTAAGAAGGCGTAAATATAGTTGGGTAACGTGTGCGAACTTTAACCCAAGAGATTAATGGTCCCACGCGATTGCAACTTCTTGACAAAATTTCGAGCATTAGTGATATGCTCACGACTGTCACACTTTTCATATGCTCTTTTCCTCAGGTGAAAGTTGTCGCTGAGACCAGAAATCGTGAGCACGTTGTCGAATTGGAGGAAATGCTGCGATCCAAATACGAGGATGTTAGTTCGTTCTCTTTTCATTTATTTAAGAAAAGTTCGCGAAATTGACCGAAATTCCTAACTACTGCTAATTTCAGGTACGAATTTCGTAGCGTCGATTCGATGCCAGAAATCTATACTTGGAGACTACCGTCGATATTTTTTTAAGAGTCATGTAGTTGTTAAAAATAGTTCACATAAATCTGGTCTGGAAATAGCTAGCGGCAACAATTTTCCTCAGACAACGCCAATATACTAGTGCGAAAAAAGTGGAACAAGGAGTCAGACATTGTGTTACCATAGTTAGAAGTATGGCTGTTGATTTTTTCAAGGTTGGAAGAGGAGGAAACGAGATCTTCTGGAGTTTTCGTTGGCATAAGAGCCCAAAACATTATGTGGCCGGAAACTGTAGAATAACTCACAGATATAGCAAGGAGCTGCGCTAGGTCAAATTGAGAGTGAGCTCAAACCAGAAAGAAAAGGCCGAATGTTGGCGAAGAAAATGTACACTGGTAAAACCGAATGTGATTTAGAACATCTTAAAGTTTCTAGTGGTGAAATGATTTCCAATACATGAGAGTTTACCAAGGATCATAACAGTTTTTGCAATCGCTTATTATTTTTGTCGATGCCCGAAATAGAAGCTTTTGTTTGGACGAGACCCCGCCAACATCTATAGTTCTTCGTTTTCCTTTCCCTTTCGTTTCTCGTGATTCCATCAATGTTTCGGACCGATTCCGTGTTACTCAAGGTGGCCAAAACAGATCCTATTTTCTAACGATTCGTCTGTATTCCATACGAGTCCACCTCTCTCGGACGTTAAATCCCTATTACGCAGTTTTGCATACGCATATTAAGACACTCCAACTCAGGCTTCATTCTGTGTTTTAGATTATACTAAATCCCAATATGCATTGGACACAATGCATCTAGTGAATGAACAACGGACGTGCTTTCAAATTTAAACCTCCATATACCAACTAGTAGTGAACAATACAACTGGAATAGAAAAAGCATTAGAATCTGCGGATGTATGCCTAGAAGGTACAAATTATTCTACTCTCCAACGGCGAAATTTTTGCCACAGGGTACTTTTTTTAGTAATTTTTTTCGTCAAGGGTTGTATTTCGCATGCCAAAAGCAGTTGAACAATAGTTATTCTCCATCTTGTTCAGTTTCGCTACTACTGCATTCGCGTAAGAAAGTTTAAAAGGATAAAAATAAGCACAAAGCTTTTGGCGTTGGTCAATCCCCTGAGGGATGCGCCATGCATCCGACTTCATTAAGCATCGTTTGGAGGTGATTGAATGCATAGCTGGCCTTTACATGACTCGCGGTGGCCTAGCGATGTATCGAGCCAGTGCTGCTATCCTCCCAGACAAGCCTGGTACCAATTTGCCGACCCCGGATGCATGGAAGGATTGGTGGGCGGTGGGATCGGGGGTCGATTCCATTTCCTCCAACCACTGCGTCACACGCGTCCTTTGATGATTACAAACATGATTGTCGACGGTATAACAGCAGCAATTGCTACAAGTGTACTTCAGACACACTTTCGTTCCAACAACCTCTAACTCTATACAAATAAGCTTTATTTAAAGATATATACTATACTACTCAACAGTGACTAAATTTTGGCATGGAAAAGAAATTTGTTAACAATAGAAGTCTTATAGAGATTTTGTTAACAATAGAAGTCTTATAGAGATTTCGTAAGAGAAGGCACATGGAACAACCATATCCAACAATAAATAAGCAAAATATATCTTTGTACATGACAATAAACTTCTGAAATCTGCAACAAAAGTCGCATCCAACTACAAAAAATCATGACCCTCAATTGTTCAACAGGAATAAGAGAAACGTTTCACCGATACCTCACTATTTGAAAGTTCCGTTGTTCTCCTTCTTCAACAAGTTTTAACTGAAAAGAATCGCTAGCAACAAAAAAAGCGTACTTGCTTGCAAATCTAGTGAGAAGAAAGAGGCGTACCGTAGTGCAACAAATGAGGCTCATTCAGCCACCTCATCATATGCCTCGCTTTCGGATCTCAGCCTTTCAATATCAACCCTGTCATATGCTTTCAGCAGTCTCCTGCAAGCGAAATTTTTTTCATAAGATTTCCTACAAGTACTGTTTTGTAAGCAAAACACCTTCCTAACATTAGCAAATGGAAGCACATGCTACGCAAAGGAGAACATAATCTGAATGGAGACTGGAAGAGATGCCTCCTCGCTCTTTGTTTCTTAAAACTTCTTTCACCTATGGCAACTGCTAACGCCTGTGCATAGAATCCATTCATTGTTGTAATCAAACTACTGGACAGCACAGCCATATGCTTACTGAGAAGTTACACAAATTTGTTAGAAATCTTTATTGAAGCTAACCTTGCGGTGCTATCGCTTTCATCATTGCCGCAGTGATTTCAGCCCCGCTTCCACAGCAGTTGTTTATTGCGATGTGGGTCTTCAAAACGTTCGCAATCGAATCGAGTGAGAGTGGAACATTCTATGGGTGGAATGACGCCATTCGGGACCTCCCTATGTACAGGACCGTTCCCGGGTGCCTCCGGTGAGATCACTTCACTCAATACTATTCGGTTAAATGCCACGACGAACACAAGGATCGCAAGAAACAACTACTGTAAACACTTGACTCGATTTCAACGCGACTCTAGAGAACGCGATAGCGCCGAAATGGAACATTATCCACAATAAAGAATCTCGTATAAGCTTATCGATGAACCAGGATATCGATTATTTATGTTGAGGCTAAGTAAAGGTTCCCATTGAAACTATGGCCACAGATTTCTTTACACCGGTACCGGTCACGACATTACCACTGCCCTTTTCATAATCCAAATGCCACGTTGAGCGTTGTAATCCAACTTATAAACATTTTCCATCAAAATTCTCATCTTCACCACTGCACTGCCGAAGAAGCAAACGGGCCCACCGTAACTCTAAATATCGTGCAATGCTGTTCTTCTCTGCTGTCATTCTGAGCTTCTCGACATCCCTAAAATTACCCTTAATGAATTATTGGAAAATGCTATGTAAATTTGTGGAAAAATCTTGTTCCTTTTGAGTTCACACGTTTGTTCGATCTGTAGAACAGGTAGAAAAAAAGACACTGTTGACACCATTCTTACCTTTTGTATGAAATTATACAGTACGCAATCCAGGAAACAGAAGCGAACACATAAAAAATGAACACAATCCAAAATGTCGTTGCAACGTCGTACAAAATCTCGTCATTTGTCTAAATATTCCAATATCTTAGCACTGAAAGCAGAAAAAAAGAAAGCTAAACTTGAAAATTTTTACTGCACTTAAAAATAGCACAAAACGAGGGTTCTGTCTAAAAATGGATCGATTTCATCAAACGCATCTAAAAGAGTATAAAATTAAAGAAGAATAACAGAATTTGCAAAGTTAACCTTTGTTTTTTATCTATTATCTTTCTTCACGGCAGGGTACGACGTGAATTACAACCACAACGATGCTGAGATATTCGCAAAACTTGGCCGTGGGCCAGTCGAACCACTATTAACCTTTCCCGAGGGTGGCCTATTACGCACTGCACCACGGATGCCCTTATTTTGCGTTTCTATTATCTAGTTTTCTAGCTATCGCTGATATCGGCAATCACCTGTCAACGCGATTGACCGGAGAGCATTAATCGGCATTAAACCAAGTTAGGCTGAAGCTGTAGTTGAAGTCACAATGTTAACCTGTTTTAAAATTTGCAAAGTTTCTTGGTTGGTGCACAACGCAAGAGCATTCACGTCCTGCTTGTAGGTTATCCACGTATCTTGTGATATTTGTTCATTTATTCACTCATTTGTTAATTAAAGGAACAGTGCATGGGGATGCTGCGCAATGCGTGCATAGTCGTTGGTTCAAATGGTTCAAATCCTCACCGGTCCAAGGAGCTCATCCCTCTAGGGACCTACAAAGTACTGCCAGATTTGTCAGGAAAGACCTCGTTTTGATCACAAATGGTGGCCAATTTTGAAAACCTGGGGAACATGCCGCTACAAGTATCGAAGCATTGCAAGGAAAAAGCAACTAGGCCAACATTTAGTGAGATCCATGAAGGAGAAATTTCTTTATTTAATTGTTGTTTGAGGTGTGTATAAAAGCCAATTCCTCTACAAAATTAATAGAAAGAAAAGGCGTAAAGCATCGTTATGAATATCTTCTTGCCTTGAAATGTATTGTTGTAATTTCTGGTGACCTCGCAGTAGACGTTGTTGGCAAATGCATTCACTTGAAAAGCTTTCGTCTCCACTTCCTTCACTTTACAACGACTACCCAGACATGAAAAGCACGGTGTGATGGCGTTTTTGTGTTCGGTTCGGACGAACTTGTTCTATGATCAAGCGGGATGATGTTAGTGACAACTGGAATAAGAACAAATCCATCATAGCGTACTTTGACCACAGCGACGAAATATACAAAAATACGGAAATATAAACCTTAAAAGGTGAAAATTTTTATGCATGAGTAAAAGTGAATCTCTGATCAAGCTTTGATATCAAACGAGTTCTCCAATAATTACTCAGTTCATCATCTATTCAACCTCTATGAAGAGCACTGATCTAAGGACTTTATCGTTTTCCTTAATATGAAAGCATACACAGGTGCATACTATACCCATACATGCAGAAAATCAATATGTGCATATAGATATATATGTATATGTGCATAAATACAATGATTGTTAGCCATACTCTTTAGGTGTGAAATGTCCAAGAATACAGTTTTTCTCTCCTGAACGTCAAGGGTTCTGCAGATAACATAAACGCTATTTTTACGTTAATTCTGTGTAGCGCCGTAGTTGGAGGCACACATGAAATAGGCAGACAGGTCACAGACAACATTGAGATTCGGAGTCAGAAAATTGGTACCAGATTTCTTTGAGAGGATGGAAACAATGACATATCGCATGGGGAGACCGGCACATGCTATTCTATAAGTTCAACATGAATTTATTACCTCTATGAGTCTCAAAAGATTCAAATACATAGTGCACCACGCCAAATGTATTGTTCTTCCATTCATTTTTCGTTTTGCATTTGTTTTCATGTTAATTTGCTGAACTTAAATCTTAAGATAAGTATGGCGAGAACAAATATGGACCACTTATTTCAGGGACCTGAACTTGGACTTTAACAGGCGGAAATCGTTGACAGTATTTCTTCATCCGCCGAACAGCTGTTAGCGACAATAAGATGTTAGCATCGGAAGTATGGTAACAGAGGTCAGATTCTGATGAGGAAGGCCGACGTATATCGACTATGCTGCTTCGTTCACAATGTCGGTTTGAAGATGTAGTTGATGCAGATCTACCAACAACGCTTCTAAAACCGTGAAAAAAATTGAGCGTGAATAGTCGCGAAACATCTCAGTTGGATTGGCGGCAAGAAACGACAAATGATTGTGGTAGGATTGAACGAGTGACAAAAAGATCACCAGTATAAAGTGGCTTTCAGCTCCATAGCCGTCTGCCGCCCAAAAAAAGGATACAGTATATATAAAAAATATACAAAGAGGATGTTCTATGAAATAGGTGGACAAGTTTGAATCCTTCTTTATCTTAATCATCTTAACACTTTATCTAGCAAATTTCAGGGCCGCCCTTCAATTAACCTTGGCATTGGTCAACAAAATTCGACCAACACTCTCTTTCAGTCCACGTGGAAAGGCCTTAGCGTGATTATCTCCAAGCGCAGAGAGAGAATTGACTCGACCAGCATTCTACAACATTCATGAAGAGAACGAAATCCTCAAGCAGCAGTTGAAACAACACGTGAAATGTTCAAAGACCTTTGTGGACAACGAATGCGAGGAACATGAATCGAATGCTAGAAGTGAGGTGATCGGCATAGTATATTTGATGACGGGCTATATAAAATAAAAAAAATTATCAACAATTCACTGTTTTTCTGATGAGAAGCCATGTGGTTGTTGCTACGTTACTTATTCACAACAGCTGACTTTTAAGCTGTTTAGCCTTCTTCACAAGCTGGAAAATGAAATCAACGCGCAATCTCTTCACTCGAACACTTTTCATACCCTCAGCAGATAAAACTTGATAAATAATATTTTCATTAGCCTAGCAAACAGCTTCTCTTGTCATTCACCGTTCTGCTTTGTCCTTTGCAAGTCTTCAAGAGCAGATGAAAGTGTTCACCAAACAGTTGTATGAAGAAAACGTGTTCAAGCTGGCAAGAAGAAAGAATGTTACCATGACTTCTTCGTGCTCGACAGATGGATCCATCTAACTTGTAACCCTCGCGAAATTATTACGACAAAGAGCTTTTCTAGGAGATTGACAAAATGCCCTAAGAACTACAACGTCTATTACCGGTACTTATTAATCGAGAAGGACCAGTTCAACTGTACTACCACGTGCGTCCTCATATTTCAAAGGCAGTGCTGAAGAAATTTAGTAAACCGAATTGTAAAACTTCACCTCCGCCAACACATTACTTGTTCTTCAACAAGAAACTAACGGCTTTTTTCATCAGGAAACAATCCCCAACCATTGGTCAGCTACTAAAACTAACCTTGATGTTCTCGAAACATTCATAAATCTCTGAGCACTCTATACAAATAAAGTAAGAAATAAGTGAATTAGCACCCACGGTGATGCCCGTTTCTTGTCCAACTTAATTTACTGAAGCTTACCGTGGTGATTATCATACTGTATAAAGTCCTTCGAGAATACCACTGGAAGCAAAGTTTGTAAATGATGACGTTAGGAAAGCGAAAGACGAGAGGTTAGTGGTCTGAATGATCAACATTCCCCTCAATCTTTTTTTGGTTGATGTGTTTACACAATGTTTTTACTTCGGTGTTGTGGCTTTCTTCAATATCATTCATGAGATGTTCGCCTCCCCTCGCTTCGATTCGATGCGACAGTGAGAACTGAAACATCACACGGAATAAATGATGTGGACACTTGGCTCGAATCATTGCGGCACTGAATAAGGCTATAGCGTTGAAAAGCTAGCCACAGCATAAAGCCTTTCGTGAAAACCATGTGTTAGGTGACAATTACAGTAATATACCAATCTTTCATGTCGAAGCAGAGTAAAGCTGAATTTCAGAAAGGAGAGTCAACAGAGTACGGTTAAGCAGTAAGAAAATGGCCAATGTCATCAAGAAAATGGCTGCATGGCTTAAGCCAGTGTGACATGGAACACATAATGTTGCAGAAGAATCGTCGATCGTGGATGTTTCCAAGCAGAACACTCGATTAAGTTGATTTAACGAAATCTGTGGAATAATGAATTTCTATTGATTTTGTTCTGACACAACCGTCGTCCATCGGAATTGTATGCTGCCTGAATGGTGATGTTTCGAATTACCATTTATTGATTCAGAAGTCCTATCCAGCAATGAGTATATTTCACAGCAAGGGCCATAACCTCATCTGTTCTCACCGTCTTATGGGTGACCTCCCATGGGAACGTCTTCATACCCTTATAATCCACATCACCGTTACTGTCGCTCATCAATTGTTGTGTCGTCGTACAATGAGGTCATACACACTTTGTTTCAGTAAATTTAGACGTTAACACCCTCAAACGTCATTCGTTTTATCCAACGACTCTTTGGATCCGAAATGATGATCGACAGTCCGAGTGCTTAGAATTTTTTATGGATCTTCTAAAAACTTTCCAGAGAACTTCTCAAACGATATGTTGAATAACAACAAAAAAATATATATATATATAATATATATATATATATATATATATATATATATATATATATATATATATATATATATATATATATATATATATATATATATATATATATATATATATATATATATATATATATATATATATAAAAGAATCATACTCTCAGTAAAGTAAGAACAATGAAGAAGAATGACTTGTGATACACTCAAGGAAGTCTGGACGAGAACAAAGTCAATCCGAGAGGGTCCAACAGGAAAATAGGCCAATGTATTGACGATCGACGGTCGAAGAGTACTCGCAGCTGGAACCCTATGTCACAAATGATTCTCGTTACCATCATAAGAGAACACGACCAAAAGAAATAGAGACGTATATGATTCCCACTTATTACCCGCATATATATATATATATATATATATATATATATATATATATATATGTATAAATATGTATGTGCATACACAATATCTTATAAACTGATCTTCTTAAGCTGATGCGAGGTTGCTATGGGTCTTCATTGATGTTGTCGTTGTTCTTGTTGCTGTTGTTGTTGTTGTTGTTGTTGTTGTTGTTGTTGTTGTTGTTGTTGTTGTTGCTGTTCTTGTTGGTCGAATGGCTGACGTTTCGGCGATTTCGCCACGGAGATGTAGTCCCACTCGTAACATCGCCTTCCTCAGAGCCGTGATGTTACGAGTGGGACTCCATCTCCGTGGCAAAATCGCCGAAACGTCAGCCATTCGACCAACAAGAACAACAGCAACAACAACAACAACGACAACATCAATGAAGACCTTTATCAACCTTGAATCAGCCTAAGAAGATCAGTTTATAAGATCATATAAATAAATATATCAACTATCTATGCTGAGGTTTGTAGAAAGTCGGTCTTTTGAGTTACATAAACAATAATAATAGTTACCCTTGTACACGAGACGCATAAGATTTAAGTGATCAACTCGCAAAGGAAATGAACCATTTCAATGAAGAAAAAAAGCTTAAAAAAACGCTGTGCTCAAAAACAATGAAGATTCCGAGGATTACGAAGTAGAGGAATCCAGGTCAATGGAGTGAAAGGACACGCGTGAAAGTATTACTATATTCCCATAGAGATATTTTGAGAAGAGCTCATTAACACAGCTACAAGTACTACTAAAGGACAGTGAAAAATATGGGTAAAAGTCATTTTTTCTTATTCATTACTTTGCAAAAGCCCTAACTATGCTAAATTATCTATAAGTCTCGGCTCAAAACAAACTATAGTCTCAGATTCATCCTAGACAAAGCAATTCGAGAGCAATCAGATATCAGAAAATTATACCGCTTAGAGTGGTTCGCTTCGTGTTAAAAACTAGTGGAGACCCTCGTATTCACTTAGGAATATTAGTCAGTTTGGATCGTAGAAGGTATTTATCTGGATCATCAGACGAACGAATGCACTCCTGAACGGATGGACGGACAGACGGCATGCACTCTCTGACGAGCACACACTATGCAAATAACGGTGTCCAGATGCCGCCGGCAAACAGTAGTTCTTGAGCTGTAAGAGCTGTAAGACATCAACGATCTAATCATAAAGAAGATATAATGAAAGAATTGTCTTGTTCATAAACGAACATGCGTTGAGTGGGCCAATCTCAACGAAACGAACATCGAATACTATGTGTAGTTTATAAGACGCAAACCAGTATGCTTTATACAATGCAGGCCATATCTAGATCTGTGGCTTCTCCATTAGGCTCCACTTCGGCGCTGATGAGCCCACCAGAGTCGTATTCTATGTGTTTGGCAATCGCCTGATTGACTCCGACTTTTGGTCGATTCAACATGCAGCATACAATTCGTATACAAACAAGCACATTGCCGCACACACACACACGAATATGTCCACATGCAACGCATCCAAAGTGCAAGTAAATCTGACATTAGATTGAAAGCCAGCCCACTTCCACTTTTGACTGAAAGCCAGCTTGTTGCTTTTGGTCCATAAAGTCCCTCAAATGTGCTGTAAAGGAAAATGAGCCACATAACCCCGTTACTACGTTCTTTACACAAATTAAACCCATAGATTAAAAGCCACAAAGAAAAAAGTACGAATGCAAACCTTGATAAGAAAATAGAACACTACTTGGTGGATCCCAAACTATTGTTCGTGGATTCAGTTGAACTTCGTCATTTCTCATGGGTGAAAATTGAAAACTTCAATGAGAGGAAGATTTGCAGGCCTCGTAAACGAATCCCGCATATCTCGTGAATAATTTTGATTAGTTGCTAGCGAAAAGACCACTGTTTAAACCTACAAATTAAAAAAGGCTTTATGAAGTAGTGCAAGCCACAGCAAATTTTAGAGAAACTTAGCTAAAAGCCACGGCTTTCAAAAACCAGCGCTAAAAATAAAAGTATACGATGTCATGAACAAGAACGCCTCAAAATTCTGAATGAAACCCATAAAAACATCTTATTACAATATTATAAAAGAGTATTTGCTAACCATTAAGTTTTAACCACCCTTTCGTTACAAGAGGTCTTTCAAAACTGACGTCAACTCCTGGGTAAGTGTCACGAACCGGTTGCAGCTGTTTTGAAATATTAAAAACAAAAGTGCCACAACAATTATCTTCTGTACATAGACCAGTTCTAAAATAGAAGTTCATGGCTTTTGATCAGACCTATAGCTGTAAAATTTTGGCTCAATATGATTTATGATGAAAGGGCGCGTGTGGAACAGTGGTCGGAGGCGCCCTGAAACACACAGGTGAGATCGATCCCCGCACCCATGGCCCACCAAGCCTTTAATCCCTCCGGGATGTGCAAATTGGTACTAGACTTGTCTGGGAGGATAGCAGCACTGGTTCGATACATCGGTAGGCCACCGCTAGTCATTGTTAAGGCCACATACACATTCAATCACCTCCAAACGGTGCTTAATGAGGTCGAATGCATAGTGCGTAGTGCGCCTCTCGAGGGATTGATCAACGCAGAGAGCTTTATCCTTTTTTTTGTCTTTTATCTTTTATGATTTATGATGAGATGATTGACTAGATGTTCTTCGACAGTAAACATCAAACTAAGAGAACACGTCAGTTCATCAGTTTTTTTCTCGAATTATACGAAATATTTGCACTTGACTGTTTAATGAAAAATAGCAATGTAAATGACAATAATAGAAGGATCTCAATAAGTCTCATAAGAAAACGATTAATTGGCAACAGAAGGAATTAGTCAACTCTCGTTATCAGCACTTCTAGATGACAGAGGTTCTATTAATCAGTAAAAGTCTCGCGAATGCCATATACACTTGCGGGCCCAACGCCAAAAAAACATTCCGAAAAAATGGCTGTTCACGTGACATGATTTATTTCCATACTATTCATCAACGGCAACGGTTTTACATGAGATTTTGATTGGAGAATCATTGATTGGATTTTTTAACTGCTTGCTGTTCACTGGCTCAGTCCACTGTGAGTGGAAGTCTTCTATTCATGCGAGTTTCTAAAACGGAAATCATGTTTGGTTAAGGGCAACGTGAACTTTATCCTTACCACGGTTCGTACTTTGCTCAAGAAGAATGCAACTGGACTCTGAAGAACTCCATGTTCAGCAACAAGACGATGCCAATATTAATGAAAAAAGTGTCTTTCCATGGATGCATAAGGGAACGGGAGAGAATACCTTCATCTATTAATCGAATGACCAGCATCAATATCCAATGCAATGGATTACCCCTTCTGAGAAACAGAACGCCATGAAGACAAGGGTATGGCGACGAATAGGGTGATGACGATCGAGAAGAGTTGCTAATATGAAAGGCTTTCGAAAGTACCTCTCACAATGTTGGTTCAGAGGGTTTGTTTCTTTTTCGCGCACAGACTCACGCCAGTACGGTCACTAAAAAAGATCAACCGCTGAGCTTTCTAATACTCATTGCATCCCATTAAACTCAATGATCGCACTGAAGAGAAAAGTGGAAAAAGGCAAAGAAAGAAATGTGTTTTACTAATACTATAAGTTAGTCGCTATTCGTGAACTACTGTAAAGGGAACAAATTTCGGCTTCTCAGTTCTATTTCTGTAGAATTACTGGCTGAGTGGCAAACGTGGAGGGAATGTCTAAGAGAAAGGACGCATGGTACGCTGTGATCAGAAGTGGCTGCAATATTACATGTAGTCACTGGTACTATCCCACGCCTTAGGCAAACCAAACCCTCCTTCAAATTTAAAACAGTCGACTCCAGACCTTCCCAAAAAGGATGAAAACACGGGCTTCAAAAATCGGTTTCCCCCGGAAATCATTGTGTATGCCAAACATCCATTCAATCATATCTGTAATGATACGAATGGAGACGAATACATGGCGACTCTCTAAGAGCTTGGTCAACGCCGTACTTTTTAACCTTTATTTATCATATACTATAAAGTAGAACGTCTCTCCATTCCTTACCACTTCGCATTTCTTAAATAAAAAGCTCGGTTTTGGCCAATGTCCCCGAGCGGCAGTATTGCACGGGGAAAAGGGGGGCGACAAAAAATCATTGGTGACAAATCATTTATCATAGGAACTAGCCCAGGTTATAAAATTTTGACTCGGAAAATCTAAGCTATGTGGCGAAGAACATGCAAAAGAAATGACGGGACATCACTATTTCTGCTAATTATATATTATATAGACAGGAAAGTAACGGAATCGGTGCTCTTCAATACGAAGACTTCGAGTACGAAAACATAGCAATGGAGTTTTTACGCCACGAATGCGCTTAATGCCGTCATGGGTATTTCAGCTTTACACATGCACTTTGCCTGGCGCTCATAAATGAAACGGTCGGCCAATTCGGACGAAACTGTGTTTCAATCACAGCAATTCGACAAAGTCTACTCCTGCAATTTTGTCATGACTGTTGAGGAAAAATTGAATACATAAATTTGTTTTTTATATGTGGCCACTCGAGATTTACTCTTTTTTCATGAACTGCAATCGGTCGGTCGACTAATCGCAGGAATTTCCGCTGTTCTGGTAGAGGCTTAGTTATAAACTAGAAGACTTCTTCCATACAAAAACCGATGACTGCTAGTGGTGATAACCCCTGGACGTCTTACTATGACTGTGCACGGATTTAAACCAAAAAAACGTGCTAAATTAGCACTCAAGTACGATACTGGACAGGAACAACGATATACCTTCAAGGCACAGTCGAACTACATGCGGAACTAAGTACGCCATGAAAGGACAGGAGAGGCAACAAAACAAAATCAATGGACGACGTACTAGGGTTCCGAAACCGTCTAGAGGCTTTCTGTATAGGTGTTTAAATAAGTATTCATCACATTCTAATCGCCAAAGAACAAGAGATGCACCATCACATTAACGATAAAGGATAAAGGATAAAGCTTTCGGCGCTAATCAGTTCTTAAGAGGTGCCCTTGAATTCGAATTCATCATTCTGATTAAATACATATGTGCACTAAACAATGACTTGCGGTGGCCTACTGCTCTATCAAATCGTCCCAGACATGTTTAACACCGTTTTCCAGAGCCCGAGTGTATAGAAGGCTTGGTGAGCACTGAGCCTGGGATCAAACAAACGACTATCTGTGTATTGCAGGTCACAACTACGCGTAACCTATGTTAGCGATACTCAGAATTGCGTCGTATGGCATCATTTAATTTTCTGGGTCAACAACAGGTGGAAATTTGCAGCGGCCCATTTCCACAGTAGCTCACATACAGCCTCTAAAGAAGAAGAGATCAAGCAAGGCACGGCGACTAAAACCGTGAACAAATAGAATGAAATTCATCATTTTTTTGCTATTTCTAACTGCTTGTCATTCTCAGCTAAAGTGCACGTTATTATAAGAGCAAAGTGACAGTTAAATGACCTGAATCTAAGGCCGAAGAAACCGATGGGAGAACCCCGATATAAAGGACGTACAACGTGACTCGATATCCTTCTAGGCATTAAAAGTGCAGTCATAGGTGATGTAGACCATTATTATTATTATTATTATTATTATTATTATTATTATTATTATTATTATTATTACTATTACTGCTGTCACTATTATTATTTTATTATTATTATTATTATTATTGCTTTGAAATACTTATCATTACTCACCTGCAATACCTGTAGTCCCATTAGTCATCAAACAACTTGAAACACGATAAACACATTCTTCGCGTGAGGCTCTTCTTTTCTTATCATGTTTTGGTGGAAAAGTACACACATGAAACTCGTTATTCCTTGCAGTGGTGGGCCATGTGTGCTCGCTTGGAGTTCGTCGAGATCTCCTTGAATAAACGTCTGGCTTAATGTTTTAAGGTAAAATCGAGCAGCCCGATATGGATAGCGCAGTCGTTAGAGATACCCTACAATACAAACAAGGTCCTTGATTCGAACACCCGTCATGGTCAAATCGTTTATCATGAAATCACTTTTTAGGAGTGCATCCTGTCTCTACGAAACTGGATTTAGCATCCTCACCCCATTAGGGTAGACACATACAGCTATCCTATCGTTCCTTCTTTCAAGACCGATAAAAATAAGGGGTTTCGGGTACGAAGAGTAAAGGGGAAAGAGTTGCGCTTATTGTTTTCCTCCAGCTGGCCTACTCCAGTAGGCTGATAGCGGACGACAACGATGAATGAAGCCTTTGATGGTGCTTCATCGAGCTAGTCAATTATCAACAGAGTTGTAGATGAAAGAGATGATCTGATCTGAATAGAGATCAGCCAATCTGAAGCAATTTAATCGCAAAACAGAAAGAATATAAGCTAATTCTAACAATCTTAACTGTCGCCATCACTTTTTCATCAATATATAACATCCGTTTCCCAGTGGGATTCTATGAATGCAAAAATAGGCAGCACACCGAACTTCATGTAAGACTTTGCTTTCTTGATTCTGAAGTACTGACCAACATCGTAGAACGTTAGCAACGAAATGTTAAACACTAAATACTCGAGAACGGATTTCTAAAGGACATTCGAGTAACTTAAGAGATTAGCTTCTTCTCCCAGGTTTAGATTGCAAGTGAATAAAAAAAATAACACTTCTATCACAGATGGCACAAAATACATCCAGATAAAGGGCTAGACATGCGAAGTTAGGCGTGTTGCTAGACTGGTCGACATGACTATACCAACAGCTCCTTTATTCAGCTACACCGGTCGATAGCAATGAAGTTTGCGGAACTGCTGTAGCAACATTGCAAAGTCGGAATGATAGATCAACATGTTAAAGAGAACCTATGGATGTAAAACAAAAAAAAGCTAGAAAATAATACGGTGACGCCATAGTGCAAAGAATTTCAGCACTGTCCTCGAATCCGGTTCGAAAGAAACCAGGAGCTCCATCACTCCGCAATTTCTCAACTGGTTCGGCGTTTAATTACACGATAGTAAAAAAACGTCTGTAGTAGGGATGTTTCCGAATGACCCACTTTTTTTAGTTCGCAGATAAATTTGGATTGAATTTATGTCGAAATGCAGACTGAACACTCGGAAATGACTAGATTGCAAAATACTACAAAATAAAAATACAGGCAGACGTTATGAAACTTGAGGAGTTCTGTGAAAAATAATATAGCCCTGAATTCGTGATAGAATCTGTTGGATGAACATTAGTTTCAACATAAGTCTAAAAAATATGAAAACCACAATGATGCCGACATATTTGCAAAAAATCCGGACCGCAGGTGTCTGCAGTGGGGATCGAACGCGCTATTACCCTTCCCGGAGGCTAACGCGTTTACCACCACACCATGCGGGTCCCTTCGTTTCACTTATCTCTCAGCAGTGTTATTGACCTACAGGCGCTGTCAGCAATCTTTCCTAGGGTTAGAATACCATGTCACATTGCATGTCAAACCAACGAACCGCAGTCAACTCATTAAGGAAGGAACATGGAACATTACACTTTTTGAGCGATGTTCTTCATTTTTTATTGTTTTTGGCTATAAAGTTTCCACTGGTTTCTCATAGTTCCTACCATGAAAAACATTTGTTCACTGCAAGTTTTCTGAGAGAGATGTCGAACTTTTTGTTCAGCTTTAGTGGTATTTGGTCGACAACATTTAGCTTGATACAGCAGCAAATAGCACAGCAGCAAATAGCATTGGAAAGCACACTGTATAATAATAGAGCTGCTTAAGCTACTCTACTTTACCACATGAATGAACATTAAGAGCCGTTCGAGATCCACTCTTTGCTTTCGAAGTATATCAAAATCTTGCAACAAATACTTGCTAACAAAAAAGATTGCAGTGTTGAGCAGATAAGACAGAAGAACATGTTGGATGTCGAATATTGTTTGTACAAAAAAACATGAGTAAGAGATTTCGCTGGATCATCAGCAAGAATGCAGCTTGAATTTCCAAGACAGTCAGAGCAGTTGAGAGATAGGCGAAACGAAGGACCCGCATGATGTGGTGGTGAGCGCGTTAGCGCCCGGAAAGGGTAATAGCGCGTTCGTTCCCCCACCGGAGACACCTGCGCTCTGGAGTTTTGCAAATATCTCAGCGTCATTGTGGTTGAATCAAAGCAATTTCCATTGATCCGAGGTAACACAAGATCCCTGTATTATCACTTGTGCGAGAAAATCGTTCAAGCCAAAGTCGAGGATCAGAAGAAAAATGAAAAAGAAGAACTAACATACAAGAGGTAATCATTAAATACAACAGGATTTTTCGGTTACTTGCCATTTCATTATCGCTTCCCTCAGAACATCTGCTTCAATACAGTCTCGGAGAAGCAGGAGTTTTTTTTTCGAGAACAGATGATAATTGATCCATTAGTGTAGTGAGGAAGATGTTGAGAACTTTACACATCTCTATAAGCGACTTGGCTTCGTCGAAACTTTGAGAGTATCCGCAGTTTTGATTAAGTCTTACTTAGATCCCTAACATGGTTAATATTTTGCTCTTAAGAAATACGGAGATGAAGTTTTTAAACGTTTCAACCGAAGCACGAAAGCTGCAAACACCAATGATGCACTAGAGAACACTACCACTAATCACCAACGCTACATTGGGAGAATAGCTGGATGGGATTCCGCTAGCGCTATTGTATTCGTGTTCGAAATGTGAGTCTTGAAACAATGAAATGGAAGAAGCATATGTGACGGGGTCTAGAAAATCACGTAGTAGAACTAAACAGCTTGAATGTTGTAGGCAACTACGTCACCGTTCGGCATTTCAGTTGATAAAATTCGGTGTGAGCTGAGAAGTGTTGGTTTGAATCGAAAAGCAGCTATTATGTTTCTTGACCGGTGTGTTACCGATGAAACTGTAATAACACAAAAGGAAGAACTAAATTCACATAAATGCGTCGCTTTCCTACTCAGCAATCACGAGGTTGTTATACAGCATACGTTTCGTTCCGTACAAAAAACCCATACAATAAAACAGTAGCTGACGTTTCGGCAGTATCGCCTTCCTCAGAACCTAAAAGAGTATATTAATGTGCAATTTACTGCGCCAAACTCTTCAACAACACAGAGAGAAAGCCGAAAATCTATATGGCGATCAGATGGCCAGCAGCTTTCTAGATCACAAGGTTGATATACAACACACGTCTACTTGCCGAGGTTAACAGAAAGTCGATCCTGGGAACAGTTACAAGATGTACCAACATAAATTCATATAGATTGGTAGTTAGAACAAATGATTGGGAAAAGACAAACGACAACTGAAGACGATAAATAAGGAATGGCAAATTTTACGACTGAACGACCACGCCCTCCGCTCCTTGATTATGAGAGTTTCCACGAAGTTACCACGACGATGTTCAACCCTCTCTTTGACGAACACAATGCATTCGTCAGCCCGCCCTCTAACTGACTAGAACCGGTCGCCGTCACGCCACCGTCTGTATGATCATCCGAAAATGGCAACGGCATCGCCACTACTAAATCCTTGTTTTTGGGCCGATAAAAGCATCCATGAGATGCAAATGGTGTTTTTTCCAACAATGTGTTGGTTACACAACTGGTAAGCAGACACCGTAGTGGGAAGAGGTGTTCTATAACATTTGCAGGATCATTTGTCCCATCTTTCAATATGGGCAAGCCAAGCCCTCTGTCCTTTCCGTTGTGGCGAATTGCTACCTCGTTTGGCAATACAGAAAGCACTGACTTGATGGATCTCTAGGCCCTCATGAAACCTTGTATAAGCCAAATATGCATTCAACCACCTCTCGAATGCCTCATGGAGTGGAATGTATAGCCCGGCGCTTCTCTACGGAACAGCGATAAACGATTTCGTGCTTTTACGTGCTTTTCAAAAATCACTGGAAAAGATGAAGAGAAATCAAGCAAATAAAATTTGGTAGTTTGCTATCGTAGCTCTGAAAAACTTTTCAGTGACCTAAGAACTACTTGATTTTTTGAAAAGAGTCAAGAGAAAGTTGTGAAATATATTGTCCCAGGTGAGTTGTCATTCATAGCGATATTATACAATGAAATAGTTATGGATAGGTTTCACTTGCAAATCTCGACGAAATCCCTGCTGACGTCACTGGCATTCGATCTCATGCTTAGGTAATATGTTGCAAATGACGAGAAGAGTCGCCTAAGACATGCACCAGCAGACGAATTAAAGGTATCAGTTCATTCTCAAAGAGATGAAGATGTGTCGCTAAGCAGACAATGGTATCCACTGTTGCAAATAGGGCCAAGATTCTATACAATAGGTCCTTCGTGTTAAGTTGTTCAGAAATAAATGAGCGTTTTTTAACTATATTTTTTAAAAATATCGTAACTTGTTTCAAACGAGTCTTCATCAGTAGATATAAAAATCATTTAGATTTCACGCTTTTACCAATAAGAAACAAATTTACTTGTTCCAGTCATAAAGAAGTGGAGTTCTGAAAGCGATGAATTACTTGAAGGCATCCTTTGCGTTATCGTGGTTGGTGAAGCGTTTCTCGCTCTGGACGTTGTCAACGTGAAGTGGTAGTCGGTATGCAATAGGTTTGGTTAATATGGTGGATGAGGCAAATATTGTAGGGTAGCCCAACTCGTTCATTTTCTGCAGTGTTGGTTCAGTAATGTGAGGCCGGGCGTTGTCACGGAGAAGGATTGGTCCTTTTTTGTTGGCTAATGCCGTTCGTTGTTGTTGGAGTTTACAGTGCTTATCGTCGATTTGTTGGCATTACTACTCTGCCATAATCGTTTCGCTCGGATTCAAAAAGCTGCAATGAATCAGCCCGGCTGCAAACCACCAAACAATCACCATAACCTTTTTTTGTGCAATTTCGGCTCCAAGAAGTGCTGTGGGTGGAGCCTGATCGCAATCCAGCTATTGAGCTGAATGTCGCCGGGTGTCGTACGGAATGCACCTCTCGTCGTACGTCACAATTCGATAAAGAAGATGGTCCTTTTTCTTGCGCAGAATAAGAGCAGACGACACTTCACAACGGCCATTTTATTGATTATCGCTTAATTCGTGCGACCCCCCACCTGTCGATTTTTTTTGTCTTTGATTTAAGTAAGCAGAAATTGTTCCTGTGCTTACGCCAAGCTGTTCTACAAGCTCTCGAACGGTTGTTCGCGTGTTTGCTTCCCACAATTGCCTTCAAATCGCCGTCGTCAAGTTTCTAGGGACGTCCGCGGCCTTCTTATCGTTGAGGTTGAAATCACAAGATCATAATTCCCGGAACCATGTTTGCACTGTTGATTCACCAACAATTCCTTCACCCCAAATGTTTCGAGGCGTCTCTGCTGCAGTTTGAACTCATAAAATAAAATTTGACGAAGATTCGTTTTTGACATCTAAAACTGTAAAACTGGAAATTGGCAAAAAGATTAAAAAATTTAACAAAATATGAAGACTTAATTGAAAAGGGCATAAAATCAGCCTCTCTAATGACATGTATTATTGCAAGGTACAAAGAACATTTTATGGGTGAAAAATACATTAAAAAGGGATACAAAGGATAGAGCTCTCTGCGTTGATCTATCTCTGAGGCATGCGCCATACGTTCGACTTCATTAAATATCGTTGGAGGTGATTGAATGCGTATCTGGTCTTTACAATGACTCGCGGTGGCCTACCGATGTATCGAGCCAGTAATGCTATCCTCCCAGACAAGTTTGGTACTAATTTGCCGACCCCCGGAGGGATGGAAGCTGTCGCAGTGGGGCCTCCAACCACTGCGCCACACGTGCCCTTTAAAATTTCGTTAAAACAACAAATATTTTAAAACGCTCATTTATTTTTGAACAAGCTAATGTATTTGCTGGCTTTCAGTAGAACAAGAAGGACTGAATGTTTCAGGAACTTCCTAAAATGTAGGCGTAGTCGAGCAATTATTTTGAAAACCAATGTTTATTTAACCTTGACAGAAGTAGTTAATAATAGTTCGTTCTAATCGTAAGCATACATGAAATCGTTATAAACTTTTAGACGACTAACGTTTCGGCACCTTCGGCTCCTTCAGAGCCACGACGATCCGAGTCGATTGTCTACGAACATTCGTCTTGTCTAGCGGATCCTTGTGGTCGTATCGAATTGAATTTTCTGGAATGGAGCACCGCTCGGAGCGAATTCGACTATGAAGACTTACATCAGCAGGACGAACAGAATCAAATCATAGAGGCTTTTAAGAATGCGGGACGCCGAAACGTCAACCGAATAAGTTTTCTAACCAGTATGTGTAAGCTCATAAATAGAAAAAACCATTAATAAAACATGCTGATTTTTTATAGTTCGAAAGAAAAAATTTTATAAACAGCTCACGTGTGCTGCTTTCCTTGACAGCGAAGTAGATTCTTCGTCTTTGGAAAAGTTTATAAAAGAATACTTAATGGTATAAGCAAGAAAAAAACAATTCTTACAAAGCTCGAAAAGCAGTTACCCACCATTGTTTAAGTTAGGATTTGCATATTATGATAACATAATCTCTTTGACCCTTTTCAAGTACAACGAATTAGGTACTGCTTAATCTTTCATTCTACGAGCTCATAATCATTCTACGAGCTCATAATTCTCTCACGTTTTCAAAAAAAGACTATAAAGCCGACCCATTTAAAGATTATTTATAAAGCTAGGTAGATAGAGCTCTCGGCATTATCAATCCCAGGATGCGCCATGCATTCGCCTTCATTAGGTATCGTTGAAGGTTATTAAGTGCATGTCTGACCTATAAAAGGTCTCGTGGTGGCCTACCGATGTACTGAGCCAGTGCTGCTATCCTTCCAGACAAGTCTGGTAGCAATTTTACGACCCCAGATGGAAAGAAGGCTTCGTAGAGCTAGGACGCAAGGATCGATCCCATGTGTTTTGCAGGGCGCCCCCGAGCACTGCAGCTGCAGGCGCCCTAATATTGCTTATAAAGCAGAAGGAAGAGAAATGTTGGAAAATGGAGCGATAGACAAGAAGTAATTTCTTGTGTGACCATTAAACTAGAAGTCGCAAGAAATTTAAAGCACACCAGGATGTCACCGTATTTATCGCAATCAAAGGCCAGCTACAGAGATAATTATTTTTAAGTTCTTGATTTTTTTGTGAGCTAACAGTGCACTGAACAGTTTCATACTCTTGAAAATGTCCAGGGTAAGACTGAGCTGGACAATGAATGGAAGGAAATGGTCATAAAACCGGACAATTATTTCGAAACATGTGTGTGAATGGGTGTTTTTCATTGCTAAGCACTCCACCTACACACAAAGACAGTTCACTAACAACTTGGAGAATGTTGGCTAATTGCCGACAGAAATAAGGAAGTAGTTTCCTGCTGTGGTATTCCGATAAGGAAGTCCTGGAGTGATCACTAATCGCTTCATTATAGAATTCGGCAAGCTACGTGAACCACCCAGTTAAGAAACTATTCTATGATGATCAATAAAATGACGAAAAAGAACAAAGCTTCCTGCTCCGCTTCAATCCCATAACGATGCGCTATGCATTTGACTTCATTAAGCACCACTGATGTGGTTAAATACGTATTTGCCCCATACTCTGACTTACAAACGCGTATTAGTACATCAAGTGCTTTTTGTTCTCCCAGACAAATCTGGTACTAAATTGAACTAATCTTTCTATATTAGCATGGGACGTGATGCCGAGCTATGGAATGTTGCGATGCACCCACCACATAGGTCACATGACGATGGGTTATGTTGGAGAAACCAAGAAGTCGTTTTCGAATGCTTTCTTGCTATAGAAGAGGCCAGAAATAACTATCACAGACAGCACCTCCTCGTGCCGATATTCGACATGTTACACAATTCACCGAGCTAAAGACAAAGCGCCGACGTCACAATGTTTCGATAGTGACGTGAGAGATGTAAATGAGAAACTAGCAGAAAAGTTTATTTTTTTCAGTTAAATTGGTGGCTACTAATTTCAGAAACTAGAAGAAGGTCGCAAAACTACAAAAATCTCGCTAATTAACCAGCAGAGCCCAATACAGTCTCAATTCGTCCCGTTGTGCATTAGAGCTGGCCCGTGGGATTTCTACTATTCTTGGCGACAAGGTAGCCATAAGTACCCGTAAAATTCTTTGTTGAAAAAAGCTGGCCCGTAGTTTTTTATTACAAAAGGTAACCTTGAAATCACAAATCATTGCAGTTGTGGAAGAAGGTCCTTTCCCTCTATGCTGCAATGCAGTCACAGGGACACCCCTGCCAACGAACCACGATGGGGCGTGTGATAAGCCTCTCGTGGGAGAAGATTATAGACAGCGAAAACTCTTCTACACTTCCTACCTCCCTTCTCACTCTCTCGAAAAAAAACAAGTAGTAAAGTGAAAAGCTGAACAAATCTCAAAGGAAACCTGCCGGCAGCCTTATTTCATGAATAATCAGCTGCTATTCCCGTGTTGTCAGTGGTATACTTCATTCATAACAATTTTTTGCTACTAATTTCTTCCAGTTATCATATTTATGAGATGCTGGGAGAGAGCGAGTTGCTTCCACTCAGCAACTAATATTTGGTAAGAGCCTTGCACTGAAGAATTAGCAGATATTCTTTTCACCTGTGCTTCTTTGTCCAATTCAACCAAGTCATTTTTTCCCACCTGTTTCTTTCTCTTTTTTCAAGCTCCTCATTGTGCAGTCTCTCGTTTTTCACTCATCGTACCTCCCACTCCCACGTTTCTTAACCTCTTCCATGTCTGCTAGCTTTCTACTTATTTATCTCTTCCTTCACACACTTCTAACCACTACCTTTTTCTCATTTCTTCTCCCCTTTCTCCTCTGCTTTGAATCTTTCATCTTTCTTCTTAAAGCCATTTAATCTCTCCGTCAGCCCACCCTTTGCCCTTCCATTCCGTACGACACTCTGATTCGCAGACGTGGACTTCCTCATTCAGCGTATGTATCTATTTGTTGATGCTATCTGAATTGTATAAAAAGAAGCCACCTGCTACTTCAGTCACCCTGGCAGACCCGTGAAAGCCATTCTTTGCTAATTTCTTGTCAGTGCCACCAGAAATCAAAGACCACCTTCCAGAAGAGTTGCAGATTCTAGCCAACTACGGAAAAAAAATGTTCAAGAAATATTTTTCATGACATCGGCCTCTTTTTTTGGTTTGTTCCCTCTGAACGTAGTTGCGATAAGAATAGTAGTACGAAGATTACAGTGAACCAAAATGAAAATCCCTTTTCAGTATAATCGGCTGAAGTGTCATTACTCTGTATTGTTGTCAGGATATCTTCATGAATTATTAATATCCTTACGAGTAATTTTTTCCACAAAATCGGATTAATGTTGTTGGGTCCTGAAAAATATTCCTATTTTTTTTGACATTTCGACGATCCCAGACTCATGACCAGTCAAGTAGTACTGCGGCAATAACAACCTTATCAACCGTAATCACGATCGCACATAGTAAAACGAAAAAAGTAAAACGGTTACGAGTAAGCCTTTTTTTCGTCTCTCCTTCACACCTCAGAACTGTCTAACGGGGTCCGTTCTCTTGATAAGCACGAATTTTTCCTTTCTTCTGCATGAAGCCATTTTCAAATGTTATTGGGTAAAGCTTCTTAGGCTTGTTAGCACACACGACCTTGCTGGTAGGATGAACATCCAGTTTTATAACTTCAATGATGTTGAGATATTTGCGAAACTCCAGACTGCAGTTATCTGCGGTGAAGAACGAACGCGCTATAACCCTTTCTGGAGGCTAACGCGTTCACCACCACGCCATGCGGGTCGTTCGTTTCCCCTGTCTCACAACTAGTTCTATCGATCAGTGCCATCAGCAATCACCCGTCCACGGGATTGATCTGAAGAGCCCAAACCAACATTGACACGTTAGCCCCGGGAAAGGGCAATAGCCGGTTCGTTCCCCCACTGCAAAGACCTGCGGTCCGGAGTTTTGCAAATATCTCAGGATCATTGAAGTTATATTTCGCAACACACCGTGTCATTAAAAAAGAGCAGGCAGTAATAATACGTTAAAGTCCAGTTTTATTAGCAATTGGTAGAAATGTAGACGAACGTCCAAGTGCAAATTCATGAAAAATTTATTTGTTCACTAATATGTACCGCCTTCATATTTTGTACGTGCTCCAGAACTTCCTTCGTTCTCTTCGTTGTCTCGCATCCGTCATCCACAAAGCTTCTCGGATTCTTTGAATACTGATCGAGTTGCTTCCCTCTAGTAACGTGGAATAGCTCCATTTGCTGGTCTGGTTAACAGGTTTTCACCACAGGCAGTCGCCTTTCGGTCAAAAAGGAGTTTTCCCTGATAAGTCTGATATCAATTTGATGGCTTCAAAGGGATAAGAAGCTGGGGTTGAACCAACAACCGTGCGTGAATTCTACGACATAGGTGACCACTGCGCTTTTTTCGCTTTATTTATGTGAAACGTAGTAGACACTGAAAATAAATTCTTTCTTGTATACATACAGGTGTGATTGCGTCCTTCTTGATGTGATAATCAAAAGGTACTTCTGCTAATAAAAGAAACATGTATGCAAGTTTAGAACAAAGTTCAACACCACACCTGTAGGAGCACTAGATAGCTTCCATCGTGGAACACCTTACCTGTAAAAGCACTTGGTAGCTTCTATCGCCTTCATCACTAACTCTGTTTCGACTTCAGATAGCAGAAATATTTTTTGTGTGAAACTGAATGTCAAATGGTATTAAAATATAGCTGGACTACATGTTTTAACTTCATTTTAGCCGTATTCAAAGCATCAAGGTGCTGAAGGATTTGGCTAATACCAGGATTATTTCCATAGGAATTGACGAAACTGAAACGAACAAAGAATAACCGGAGCTCTCATTAACCACGTGCTAAATATCGATAAAATAACGTCTCCTCACTTTACTTTAATTCCACCTGTACGATTTCCTGCACACTTTTAAGTATAATTTATCAAAAAGTTCTCCCTCCCTTTTCCTCTCCTGTTTTCACGATTTCTAAAGTAACTTTAGGCTTGAATATATATATATATATATATATATATATATATATATATGTGGAGAAACGCGTTTCCTGTCATGTGCATATCACATTCTAATCATAGAAAGCTTAATGATCCAAATCAACATGAAAAGAAGAGGATAAGGCGTTCATTGTTGATTGATCCCTTAGGGACACAGCGTTCATTTGACTCATCACAGGGAAGGCCAAATTAGTAGTTGGCTTGTATAATCACCTCGACAGCTTAACGATGCATCCAGTGAGTATTTTTCCATCTTTCCAAACTAATTCACTAAGAATTTGCCAACTGCGAAGAAGTATAGGGTTTATTTTAGAGAAGTGAGAATCCCAATCAACGACTACTTTTACATTTCAGGGAACCTCTAGCCACAGCGCTAAGTGCACCTGCGTAAGGAACAAAGGCGAACTTGCCTACTTTTTTGAAATCTAATAAGTGCATTAATGGTTCCGCACTTTTTTTCGACTTTGTTTCATGTGTTCCATGGATTAAAGAATTGTCTGCCAATCTTTCAAACATTTGTCTAATGCAAGCATAGCTCAGAGTCCTGAGTGTTGTGGGAAGCTAGTAACACTGCCTCATGTCGAAAGATTAAGAAGCCACCTGAGCTCTTTGCAAGAAATAGGAAATGTATGCAGTTAGGATATGTTTTACTTCCTCCCTTTCTTCTAGTAATTATCGAGCAACTCGAGTAGATACGATTAAAGTCCATCTAGCCCAGTGATAGTGATGCCGCTCATGACAAGCACGGTGCTGGTTCGATCAGGCTCCAGGCTTATCGAGACCTCTCATTTTTCCTCGATAATTTAATTGCTACCGGACATGCATGGGAAGGAAGCCACTCTCTCCAATCCAAGTTGGTTTAGCCCGGCTATCTCAAGATTTCAGTGAAGATCGAATCGACAGGCATTCTGCGACATTCAAGACGAAACAAAAATCTTCAAGCAGCAATCGAAGTCACGAATAAAAGCTGGAACCCCTTAGTGGATAATGGATGCGAGGGAAACGAATCGAGTGTGAGAACTGCTGGGATCCGCACAGTAGATATGAAGACGTGTCGTATTAGGTAAAGTAAGTCCATCTGTCCATAATATACACTAGAGCTGCTAGTGGGCTTTACTCCTTTGTATGACATAAAAGATATTTTAAACCTTGTAAATGGGCTTAAGATTTTTACCGCTCTTGGCTTACTGTTGTTTCATATCAGCCTCAGCTAAACTTCAATGTCGAACTCCTTCACAACTTGTGCGATTCTACTGCGCCAATCAATTCTTCTCCGTCGTAGTAATACACTCAGGATGACATGCGATTGCGACTATCTGATGAACCATTACGGGGATATAGGATATTGTCAGAAATGATCGATTTCACCTACATGAATAGGTAGTTTTTCTTCGCACAAACAGATGAGGGACTTTTCCACCGATTATCTCTATTCCATGGGTATCCTCGAACTGCCGCTGAAGTTTGGGGCTAAAGCTGGAAAACTGTTGGTTAAGACACTTGAGAAACTTTGCTGAGGCTATAAAGCCCTTAATCAATGAGCGTGAGCGCTACAATAAGTCTGGAATAAATACCGTGTGTCGTACATTCAGCTGCAAATCGACATTCTGGTGCTGAGCTAAAAATGATCCTGTTGAGGTGATAATCTTCTCTATAGAACATTTTTTGTTCTGGTTGGGCAAAAAATCGCCATTTTTTACCGTTGAGGCCGAATACTAGGATCTCATAAACAAAATTGGTCGAATTGGTGAGAACTTAATTTCCTCCATTTCAATCAAAATTGTCATTACTGGCTTCTACCGTGAGAGGTTTAGGGCTTTAGACAAATTCATCTTCTTATTAGTGCTATGATTAGTGGGAACTTGAGTGCTGCAATATTTCGCGTTAACTACTGGATCCATTAGATGGTGATCCTCACATACTATGCGTTGCCAGGACCTTGCGGATAATGCCTTCGATTTTAACGGTCTCCATGAATTGCTACTTCTAGGGAACGACTCTCAGAAAGTTTTGTCTAGATTTTGGTCCACTAATAAATAGTTGTGATACTGAACAGCATCAGCTTCACTGTTATTATCACCAAGCATATGTTTATGAGTAATTTGTCAGACAGTGAAGCACATTGTACTCTTTTAATGAGAAATTCTTACACCAACGTTATTTGTTTACAGTAAAGCGATGACAAGCCACCTGTTGTGAATACGCTTTTGTTTGGGTTGATCCCAAGCATAAAATCTCTCATTACTTTCTGGATGACCCAAAAACTGCCCACAACATCCACAGGATTGCTGAGATATTTGCAAAACTCCGGACCGCAGGTGTTTGCGGTGGGGAACGAACGAGCTACTGTCCTTTCCGGGGAGTAACGCGTTCACCACCACACCATGCGGGTCCTTCGTTTCGCCTGTCTCTCAGCTAGTTCTATCGATCTGTGCCGTCAGCAATTACCCGTCAACGGGATTGATCTGGGGAGCCCACATCGGCATTGAACCCAGTTAAGCTGAGGCTGTAATTGAATTCACAATATTTTACCTTTTATTTTCTGGCTTCCATACTTTTCATGGCAGGTTATTAAGCGAAATACAACCACAAAATTGCTGAGATATTTGCAAAACTGCGGACCGCAGGTGTTTGCGGTGGGGGACGAACGCGTTATTGTCCTTTCCGGGGAGTAATCCCATTGATGGGTGATTGCTGACGCCACAGATCGATAGAACTAGCTGAGAGACAGGCGAAACCCGCATGGTGTGGTGGTGAACGCGTTACTCCCCGGAAAGGACAATAGCGCGTTCGTTCCCCACTGCAGACACCTGCGGTCCGCAGTTTGGCAAATATCACAGCAATCTTGTGGTTGTATTTCACTTAACAAGCTGCCATAAAAGTATAGAAGGCAGAAAATATAAGGTAAAATATTGCCCATAACATTATTGATGGGTTAGAACGCCATTACGTGGATATCCATGTTCGGCTAACGCTTCGACGTCTTCAATGAAACAACAACAACAACAACACAATAGAAATTCGGAGTTTTCTTCAATAAGAAGACAGGAGGTTGGTTTTATAGAATTTATAAGGATACAATGGCTGACGTTTCGGCGGTTTCACCTTCTTCAGAGCCGTTACTTCGTTGTAAGTACTCCAATTAGTCGGTGGATAGCAGCCGCACAGAGTAATATCGACTATTACCGAATTGTCAATCTATGTCGAGGTTAATAGAAAGTCGTTCTTGAGAACAACAGAAATGTTCATGTTTTATGTTCAACATAAATTTCAATTCCACAGAAATCACCTGTCACACCTGTACGACTTGTCCATCAGTCGATCACTACATCATCGGACCCGGCCGCTAGTACACTCGGCATTTATTAGTGTCACGTGACCGGACTTCCCAGGTTCTTTTGGATTAACAGATCAAGCAATACTGTGCCCTTTTTTCACAATATTTCTCACGATTCCATTAGAACATCAGAAAATACTAATAAGAAACTCTGCTTTGTTCGGTATTTCTGGAGGTGTGAGTTGATGAAATGATAGATGATTTTCGCTGTTACTGTACGAAATACACTTACATCATTTGCTACGGCCCATTCACGCATTTTTTTCCATAGTTCTATGAGCTTTGTCTGTACTTTTTACGTGCTTTCCTCCAGTTTTACTATAATACTGCATTTCGCGCCATACCACGTGACTCTGAAAGGGATCGCAAGCGCTTAAAAAATGCAGAATCTTGACAAGTTTTCGACTCGCTGAACTACACGCAATATCCAGTCACCCTAGTATTATTCAATCCATTAAGCAGGTCCGTTAATGCCTCCTTTGCTTTTATTCTTTTTTTGAGTTTGGCTCGATATATCGGTAGACCACCGCGATTCATTGTAAAGGCCAGATATGCACTCAATGACCTCCAAACGATGCTTAACGAAGTCCAATACATGACGCATCCCTCACGGATTGATCAACGCGAAGAGCTTTAGAGCTTTATCTATAATGGACCTCTTGGCATTTTGGACAAATCTTTTGGACTCAAGCTCGAATTCCAGTTGAACTTCGTTTTTAAACTCAAGGAAATATTGAATATGTAGGGAAGAAGATAAGATAGATGCACTGCTACCATTTTTTCTATGTTTGTGATTGAAGCTCTAAGGAAAGGAGACAATAATGTATTCTTGACAACTTCCTCAACTTGCGATCGCTCGTTTAGCTCCCTGTGCTAGAAGCTTAAGTTTTTTCTTCTTTTCTTAATCAACCTTAGTCAATTGTTTTAACTCCAACATCCCCTTTCTTCTACCCACTAAGACTGATAAACGTGTTATATCGATAGGCTCATCGCTATCACTTCTTTGATAAAGCGCACTGACCTCTGTCGTATAATTTCAAACCGGTTAGTAGCATGGCATGACCTTGGGTAGCAGGGCTCAAACACAAACCGGAACGACCGTGTAACTGCCTTGTGACTTGATGGTTTCAAAATATGGGCTCCTTGTGTCCGCTGTCTCTTTGTTCTTTACTAATACTTACAGCATAGCGTGAAATAATTCAAGTATATGGATGCGAGTATGTGCGTCTGTGAGTTCTGCACATTATACACGGCATGAGCCCTAGATAGAAGCGTGCACTAATCTGAAAGGGAAACGTGAGAAGCACCTCCCCAAATGCAATTATAATTGCAATTGCAATTATTATAAGCAATTATAGACCTCCATTGATTAGGTTCCAGGCAAATGATAGTTAAGATAAATGGGATCTACAGAAAAAATGGTGGTGCTCAATGCGCAGCTTTGAAGCATGACAAGTGCAAAGACCTTACTGGCGCCCGTTCTGGCGTTTCTAACGTTCTGGCGCGTTTCCGCTCCTCGGAGCCGGATTGATCTAAGCCGATGGTCTACAAATGGTTGTTGTAGCATCGAATCGAATCGCCTGAAGTAGAGCACCGCTCAAATGAACTATCCTTTCTCGCGGCGGTGCTCTTCTGTACAGGACGAATGCTGATCAGTTGCCTTCCAAAATGATCTGATTTTCGACGAGCAATAAATCCTGCAGCTGTCGATATCATTATTCGGGTGCACATACATGTCGTAACAATATTTTAGAAACCGTGATTCCTTCAACCTCCGTACAATTAATCAATTATTATTGTTTTTTTATTAGTGTATGACCCGTTATCACGTCTGGCGATTCTGTGAAAAATAATGCAGCTTTGAATTCGTAATAGAATTTGTTGCATGAGAACATTAGTCTCAACATAAGTCCAAAAAATATGAAAACCACAATGATGCCGAGATATTTGCAAAAATCCGGAAGCAGGTGTCTGCGGTCGGGATCGAACGCGCTATCATCCTTTCCGTGCGCTAACGCATTCACCACCGCGACATTCACGTCCTTTCCCCTTTAGTTAATTTGCTTAAAACAAACAATTTCGGGAGTACTAAACTGTCTTATTTGAGCACTGTTTTCATTGTCAGCATGAAATGATTTCCTCTCATGTATCCCAACACCAATATTCAATATAGTTGGATTTCTCTCTTTTTTAATCGAAAACGTCCACTTCCGATTGTTCATCTACTTACAGGGTCTCATTTCAATAACACATGTCGCTGTTAACGATGATGACGCTTTGTCATCACTAGGAACGAGCGTTCGGTTGTTAAAAAAATGTTATATATTGATTGTTAAATTAAAATTGTTTACCACAAAATTTAAGAAAGAAGTAATCCTTGACATTACAAACCAGTCAGAGTGCTTGTTAGGTTCGATCGTCAAGTTCTCAACTGATTTCGTATCAGCCCTAGCGGTAAGGGAGGGTACTGCAAGAAGCTCATTCCGTGGGATCAACTAAATTCGATAGCGAATCCTACATTGCATCGGATGAAAGTGCTATTCCTGTGGGTAGATGGCGGTTTCCAATCACTAATTGCTATGCTAGAGAGACAATCATCTTCTTGACGTTCACATCTGACTAGAGTCTGCAATGCACAAGAAGGATTGGTGAACGAATTAATTAAATGAAGACATTGCTTATGAAGAATAACATCTGCAAATGGCGCAAGTAGAAATAGATTGTGACTTTACAGAAATTTTAAAAACCAAGGCATTCTGTTAGCATAAGTAATTGCTTTGTAAAAAAAACTTTTCATTAAAGGGAAAAAATTGGAGACAAGGTTATCCTTATTAGGATAGCAGAAAGAATTCATCGAATGTACTTCGCTAAATCATTCTGTCCTTTTCCATCCACCCTAAAAAAGGGATAAAGCTGTCGGCGTTGATCTATCCCTAAGGGATGCACCATGCATTCGACTTCATTCAGCATCGTTTGGAGGTGATTGATTGCATATCTGGCCCTTACAATGACTCGCGGTGGCCTAGGCCTACCAATGTACCAAGGCCGTGCTGCTATCCTTCCAGACAAGTCTAGCAGCAATTTGCCGACCCCGGAGGGATGGAAGGCTTGGTGGACCAGGGGCACAGAGGTCGATCCCATGCGTGTTGCAGGGCGCCTCCGACCACTGCGCTACACGCGCTCCATTTCGATTCAGCCTAGGAGCTCAAAAAATGCTTGCTCAATTTAGAACGCTATTGATCCGATATTCCTATAAAGAAATGAAGCAGACCCTAGAAAAATGGATTTATTAGGGAGAAGAGCAATATGCAATTTGTGAAATAAGCTGTAATGTAATTTTTCTTCCCAAATGGATCAACTTGGACTTCCTGTCGGGGAAGAAATTATCCAGATATTTAATGAATAAAGAAAAGGGTAAGGCCTTCGGCGTTGATCAATCCCTTACATTCAATTTCAATTCAATGATCAATTTGATCATTACGTTGATCAGAAGGATACGCCATGCATTCGACTTTATTAACCATCTATAGAGAATATTCTTCACTAACACAGGAATGCTCTCTATGTAAAACATTTCGAATACTGTTTCCGGTGACCTTAATCCTACTTTCTATATTGGTGTGTGTTTCTTGTTCACCTGTAACAATCTTAAATTTATCTTCGCATCTTCTCTTAATTGCCTCCTAGCCACTATCTCATGCAGTTGCCTCGCAAGTGGCTGGAATGGGATTCTATAGCTTCTTTCAATAAACTGCTCTTCTTTACCCGACAGTTCGGGCACTGAATCAACAGCAGTCAGCTGAGTGTACTTTCCAGCATCTGCCGTCCCAAAGAAGTTTCCGAACGAGCAGCTGCGCCCTTTCACATGTAGCTCTATCAGATTGTGCTAGTAGAAAAAACCTTTAGAACCTCTCTCTCTAGGCGCTGTCTTTAGTTCCCTCTGGCAAAGCTCCTCCCACTACAGAAGTAATACAAGCAGCCCATGGGCATTCGTCTTCAAGTGTTCGGAGCGTCCGTCCAGTGTTCATCCAATCCCTCAGTTCATCAGTGCTCCAACTCCAGTGTCCGCCTAGCTTCCTTCAATTGTATCACTTGTTCTCATTTCAATCTCGCTCGTATATACCCAACTAACCACATATCGTCACATATCAGATATTATCATTGTACCGTTGTTATTGCTATAAACTGTTATAACCCAAACTCGAGGTTGTTCCCGACAGCTACGCAAGAACTAATATTCACAACGACTTGATATTCATATAAAGTTTTGAGCTCAACGCCGCAACACCATCCATGGAGATGGTTGAATGCATATCTGGCCTTTACAATGACTCGCGGTGGCCTACCAATGTGTCAAGCCCGTGCTGCTATCCTTCCAGACAAGTCTAGCAGCAATTTGCCGACCCCAACGGGATAGATGGCTTGGTGGACCAGGGGCGCGGAAATCGATCTCATTGTACTGCAGGACGCATTTGATAACTGGAGGACGCATCTGACCACCGGACTACACCGACACTATTGGGAGCATTGATCTCAATCCTAAGCAGATTCAGCTTAAGATTGCAGTAAGTTGGCAAAACTGTGCCGATTATAGTCTCTCACACCTTAACTGATAGAGACGAGTTTCTAAGGAAGTCGTGCCTATTTTAAACATCCCGTTAAACAACGTGCGCATTTCGTAATCTTTCATTTCACTGAAACCTTGAGCCATCAAAAACTTGCTTGTTTTCCAGTTTTTTCCATTTAAAAAATAAAAAAACACAGGACAGCAATCAATATGAGAGCTGCATTTGCTTGACAACAAGTAGGCGGAAGGAGGAGATGAACGACAAAACAACAAAACATCGTTTGCACATCGAAATTCTATCTACGATTGTAATTCTTCGAAATGTGTCATTACATCGTTTTTTTATTCTTTTTTTTTAAAAGAAATGTGCGATAAAGGAATTAGGAATTCCTTTTTTGTTTTCCCTCCTCTTTTCCTTCTTCTGTCGTTTCTGTTGTGTTCCCCTACCATCTTGTAGAGAGCTTCTCATGACGCGATTTTGGAAGAAGAAATTAAAAGTGGACAGTTTTCAGAAACCTTGCAGCCGTTGCATTTATTCATGGAGAATTGTCCATCGAGGATTGTAGATAGTATCAGTCACGTGTTACCCTATTTGTTTTCTGTATTGCTCTGTCGCACGTCCAGCAGACACGAAAACCTCAGAAACACTCCAGCATTGTAAAGCGTTAAAGAACATACAAAAAAATCTGTCAAGGGCAGAGTTTATTTTCATTAGATTCTAGTCGAGTGTTCGCTAAGCGAGTTCAGCCTCTGCCTTTTCCTTCACTGGTAAAATTGTTGGCTGCTGTTATCCGACATTCTTTGTTTTTTTTTATTTCTATTTTCGTTGTATGTGTGTTTTCTTTTACGAAAGAACAAGTAGAACAAAGACATATACGTAGCTATAGGCGAGACTGATGTCTGGAAATGAGATGACGATGGTTGGGTAATTAGCAAATGTCGTCCCAGACGCGGTGGTATCGCCTGCAGCGTTCCTGATCTGCTTCAACTTTCATTCCAGTAGAAACTCTCATTTTTTGGGTTTTCTCTCTAAAGACGTTTAAAAAAGCCATTGCCAAAGCCCCTATTTTGCTTCAAATTCGCATTGAAGGTTTTTTCGCAGTCTCTGTGTTACTTTGGTGGATCGTTATCTTTGTGAGTTAGGAATATAATTGAAATAATAAAAAACACTTGTTAACTTTTCATTTTCTGCCTACTACAATTTCTCACGTTAGGGTATTATGTGAAGTACAACCATAATGGTGCTGAGATATTTGCAAAACTCCGGACCGTAGGTGTCTCCAGTGGCGAACGAACGTGCTATTACACTTTTTTCGTGGACTAATACGTTCAGCACCACACGATGCTGGTGCTTGGTTTCGCCTTTATAAATGAAAATTGACTGCATTGTGAAGTGTACTACAGCTCCAGCTTAACTAGGTTCAGTGCTGATTCGTGCCCCTTTTGGCGGGTGATTGTTTGCGACACTGGTAGACAGGAAACTAAACGAGAGAAAAACACTTGTTCCGTCAATTTCTGCGACGCTTTCGCTCATATTCATGTGGGATTACTCTACTGAAGCTATTTTAGTGTTTTCTGAATAATAATGTTATATTCATCTATCATTTTCTCACTACTACTGTTATCACTCAAGCCTTTATCTATCTCTTCACAAATTTTCTATTCTGTTTGTTTGCTTTTCTTTCGCACGCAGGGTTTCACTTCACTGTTTCGCTAGTTCCAATTATTGTAACTTCTTTCGATATCACTAACACATTGACAACAAAGTCAGCCACCAGTTTTGGTCATGCACGTTTCTTTCCCCACGTGGGAGCGGTATGTCGTACGTTTCTATTAGTATCAAAGTATATTCGATCAGTAGTGATCGTTCCTACATGTGTGGTATATTAATCACAGTATGACTTACCAGTGGATGTACGCCCTTTAAGTTTCCCACGATTGGTTCAGATTAAAAGAATGAAGTGCAGAGCACAAAGCATTGATCGTTCCTTTAAGGATGCGCTGAGTTCTTGACTCCAGTAGTCATCTACATGCTTCACCTAGGTAATGACTTGCACTGGCATACGCGCGTCGATTCAGTGTTCTGCTCTTCTCAGACAAGCCTGGCACTTGATATCGAACCAAAGCCCACTGAGGAATATGCGGCGACTGATATCCCGCAGTGTTACGAAGTTGTGGTCACATGACATCTCTAATCGAGAATATCGTAATCACTTTTATTTTTTGATCCCACAGAGAATTTTCGAATAAAAAATCGGAATCAAAGGCGATGAAGACTTGAGCAGAAAAGTGATTTTTTTCAGATACCTCCCACTTCTTCCGTTCATCTAAAGTTAAACGCTACTGAATTTGAATTTCTAGAAGAGATTCGAGTAATATGATAATGCTGAGTAAGAAGAAGCTAGGAGTAAATATTTATTTCTCAGAACGCATGAAAAGTCAGTATTGCGTCGTCCAGTTGGTTTCCTAAAGCTTTTAACGCTGGGTTTACAGGAATACTGGTTGAATTTCTAAAAGTTCAATTGCCCATCTTCACGTATCATACATCTCCAGCATGCTTTGCACTTCAGCGAAGTTTTACTGGTTAGACAAGCTTTTTTAGTCGCAAACCAATTGCACTTATCGCCTGAGGCATTCGGCAAGCATTGTTGATGTCGAAATAGATGTGCCGCCTTGCGATTGAACGCAGTCTGAGATGGAAACGATTTCTGGCTAAGGTTTATTCGTAGATAGGGGTATAATGTAACACTTCTTCTTCGCTTATACATTGCTGCAGAGGGAAAAGCCATGTGCTCCACTTCGCCTCCCAGAAGCACCGGTGATGTATCCGTGGAAAATTGAAGGCTAGTTAGAATAGTTAGGTTAGCAGAAACATGAGAGCCAGAGCAACTCCTGATCTGTTGAGTACCATTTTGGTGAACTGAAAATAGCCTTATGCAGAATTTTTATTATACTGTGATTTATAAAGGTTAGACAGAGTGACAGCGATGTTCAACACGCGCAAGGTCCTGTATCAACACTTCTTCAAGCCAACTAAGCCTTTCCGAGGTTGGTAAATTAGTACCAGACTTCTAGGGTCACATTGCCTCTGGAGTCCGGAAAAGCTGGTGACTTCGTGTGATTAACACTTGAGAGCGGCTCAGCACGGCTGTTCCAGAATTGCAGGGAGAATTGACTGTACAAGCGTTCAACGACATTCATAAAGAGAACTAAAAACCTTAAGAACCATCCTAACCTGCACACAAAACCAAAGAGCTTATGTGTGGAAGAAAACGAATCAAACGCAAGAAGTGTTGAGATCCGTACAATTTGTGATGTCGGCTTGTGTAAAAGTTCTATTTATTAGATTCTTTTAAAATTAAATTGTTTGTTCATTTGTCTGTTGTTGTTTGTTTGTTTGTTTTTGTTTTTTATTGCATTGGTCTTCACCGTATATATTGTTACTTTTTAAACTAGAATATAAGCCTTTTCATCGCTAGAATTTGATCTGAGCATTTTAATTAATGAGTGGATAGCAAAGTATGACCAGCTTTTTGTTCATTTTCTTAATCTATTTCACCCGAGTAGAATCGTTTGAAAAGCAACTATGAAAAGAACCTAGTAGTATAAACGGGATTAGGATTTTGCATTGATTCTCACGAGCAAGTCACTTCAAAAAAATCAAGTTCCTCATTTGGAATTTATGAAGACATAAGCAAATTTTAGGGCGCGTGTGGCGCAGTAGTCGGAGCCGCCCTGCAACACACACGTGGAGTCGATCTCTGCGCCCATGGCCCACCAACCCTTCCATCTCTACGGGATTGGGAAATTGGTACCAGACTTGTCTGGGAGGGATAGCAGAACTGGCTCGATACATCGGCAGGCCACTGCAAGTCATTGTAAAGGCCAGATATGCATTCAATCACCTCTAACGATACTTAATGAAGTCGAATGCATGGCGCACCCTTCAGGGATTAATCAACGCCGAAAGCTTTATCCTTTATAGCTTCTGGTGTATTTTGGATATAAAAGGTTTTCGTTGCTTAATCACCGTTTAGTAATCGGATGTATTACAACCACTACTATAATGAGTGCTAAAATACATGGTTAGAAAAGCTGCGTGATAACACGAAGTGTTCTTTGTTCCACCCCGTTTGTTCCGCCCAGTACATCCATCCTTCCGAGGGTGCCAAATAGAACTAGTCTGGATAGCAAAGGAGTAGTCATTTATAGATTTTTTAGTACTATACTTGTCTAGGAGAAGCTGTTTCCGATCCGCGAAGGTCGACGACTGCCTTCGACTGTTACCAAAAAACCTCTACTAGAGCTGTCCTAGGGATCACCTGTATCACCTGTAGTCCCATTGATCGTCGAGTGACACGAGCGGGCGCCAGTAAATTTTCCGTTTTTCCCCTGTCGCGTGCAAGAGTAGTTCTGCTCGCTTTAGGGACTTGTAGAGCATAATATCTTTCTTCTAGGCTTTTCGTGAAAAATTCTGACCATCGAGTATGTGGTCTTCCTGCAGTACATTTGACATCCCGAGGAATCCAGTCAATAACGGCTGTTGTCCATCGGCTGTCATTCACACGCACTATGTTTGGCGTACAGAACGGCATCTTTGATTTTTGATCGTTGACGCAGGTCGGAGCTTTGGATCCCATCCTTTACTTGTGTGAAACGGGATACTCCTAACATCGTCCTTTCGACTGCACGTTCGATAATGCTGAGTGATCTTTCATCTTGCTTACGCAGCGACCAACTTTCTGACGCATATGTTAGGGCAGGGAGGTACCGTTGAGTCGAAAAGGTGAGCACGGAGTCGGGTGTTCTTTGTTCGCTTCACTACATCCTCGATACTCTTGAAAGCTCCCCAGGCCGCTCTTTTTTCTTCTGCTCAGCTCTGGAGCTAAGTCGTTCATCATATTGAGTTCCCGACCTAGATAGACATAACTGGAGCATTCCGAAATATTCGTTCCGTTGCTGAGCGTGAATGGGGCGTACGAAACCAATCCGTTCTTCATGAACATCGTTTTTTGTGAGATTTAGTCGAAGACCAATCTTTCCACAGGCTTTATCAAAGTCGGCGAGCATACGTTCCGCTTGGCTAATGTTTCGTGTTATAAGAATGATGTCATCAGCAAAAGCGAAGATGGTGTAATTGCTGAACATTGATTTTCACTTCCGTGTGGTACCATTCCAATGTTCGGATGACGTTCTGGAGGTGATAAACTGTCGTGTTGCGTCGTCGTGATAAACTCAGAGAGCCCCCTCACCCTGTTCGTTCCATTCTAATCCGTGGGTCCCATGTGGCGTTCTTCAGACGTTCTTCTTGGTCCAATCTTGGCGTTGAAATCTTCAATGATGACCGTGAAGAATGCATGGTCTTCTCTGTAGAACTTCTCCAAGTCTATATAGAACGCTTCGACTTCTTCTTCGTCATAGTTTGATGTCGGCGCGTAAACGACGAAGATTGTCAAGAGTTATCCTAAGTAGTAAGAAAAAAACCGACAACCATTCAACGACAGTCATAAAGAAGGCAAGTTCCTTAAGTGGTAACCGAACCCAGACGAAAATCCGAAGACCTTCGCGTACTACGGATGAACGACAACGAACGGAATGAAAGCAGTGATGGGATCTGGGCAGTATGTGAAGTTGACTCAAGCAATAGAAAGTAAACAAGTAAGCTATTGCCATGGTCCATTCTAGGGCTTGATTGTTAAGGACGGTAATATTGACTGACTTCAGTGTTGGTAGAAATATTCCCTTTCATTGCCGGTTTTTAAATTTTCAATAAGAAAATGCAGGATAGAAATATTTGAGTTTAAAAGACCTTACTTTGTTAAAATGTGTAGCTTTTTTTTCTATTCTGTCCTGTCATCGAAATCGTTGCCCTTTTGACGAGAACTTCCTCGACAATTTTTTCATTTATCACTTGAGTATTCTTACTTTGATAGTTGGAGGGTCCGTCCTCACTGATTATGCGGACCCCCGGACCCCAATTTGCATGTTCTACAACAAAAATTGATCTGTCAACTGCCACTCACTCTATTAGATTGGAAGCAATCCTATACAAAATCGAGCTGCAGTCGTTTATTATTTCACGTTCTATTTGTGTCAAACCTAAAAGAAGTTTATTTCCAACCATCTAGCTCTCGAAAGAACAACACTGCTTGTTCTCACGAACACCTTTGAGTTTTCTTATTTTTTCTGACCGTCTTAACCACTTCTAAATAACATATGTTTATCTTTCCTGGTTTTTTTTGTCGCGGTATTTTTCGCCATATTCATACGTTGTGCTGCAGTACTAAGATTTGGCACCATTTCATAGAACCTAGTAGATAACCAGTCGTCTTTATCTTGATTATTATTACTGTCGTTACTATTATTACTAGGGGGAGCGAAGAGTGCACTGGTAGTGATGCCGTTCATCATGAGTACGGTGCTGGGTTCGACGCCTTCCCGGGCCCACCCAAGCCTCTCATCCATAGAGAATAGGGAACCAGACTTGTGTAAGAACAGCTCCCTTTTGCTTTAGGACGGTTATCCGAAAATTTCAGGAACAATCGACTTGATCAGAAATCAACAACAATAATAGGAAAATCGAGGAAGTCGTAGAAATACGCCTTTCCACAAATATTTTTAGTAGTTTTGAAAGGAAGGTAACTATTAAGAAAAGATGGAATCATTGTTTTCAAAAAATACACATTCGTTCACATTCGATGGTCATATTTACTAATGTTTTCTTAACCCTCAAAGATAGCTGGGAGAAAAGCTTTTTCACCACTAAGATTCTTCGAGAGTATTGCGATTCCTACGCGGTAGCGACTCTTGTGATAATCACCGACTGCTCCAGTATTGGCCGCTGAACCACTGCGGAGGATACCAGGAAATACTTGGACACAGGGCGCTCCTGCATGCCTTACTTCTATGCTGCACACTAGCTCACGAGGAACTTTGATGGAGCCGAAAATATTCGTTGACTCCCTTATTTATTGTTGCTTTAGGATTGATACAAGCATGTCTGACGAGTTTGAAGATGTTCGTTTGTTTGAAGGTGGATAAAGCTTTTAAGAAAAACAAATATATTTCTTATGAACCTTTTCTTTGTTATTCAAACGATAGTAAATCTGTTCACTTGTGTCGCCGTAATCGACCAGTGTTTCCATTGCTTTGGTTGTTTATATAGTAAAAACAACATTGAATTGTTGAACTTACACGAGGTTGCTATACAGATTTATTCGGCTATCGTCTCGACGGTTTTGTCTTCATCAGAGTCGATGATTCGAGTCGATGATCCACAGTTATTCGTCTCCTCGATGTGGTGTCTTCGTTGACGCACCGAGACAAATCTTCTTCATTGGAACACCGCACAAATGAGGTATCCTCACCCGGCAGTGCTCTTTTATACAAGGCGGTTGTTGTTTATATGAATATCCGTCGATAGTCATTTGTTTTTTCAGCGGATGAAAGCGATGTTGTTTACGAACGCAGTCGGGCACTTACAACACTTCCGTTTTTTATGCGTCCCCACTGCAGATTTAGCATAACGATTCCCTGGAAGAATGAACTTGAACAATTCTAGTTTAATTTTATCTTCTTGTCGATTTCTTCTTCCTAGATCAATGTTGATATCCAGTAGCGGACCATTGAATGGTCAGGATAAATAGAATAGGAGCACTGTGGCTATTAAGTTATTATAGAGCTCTAAGGCACTCATTCATTCCCTTTTAGTTGATTCCGTATCATGGACATTACACGAGTAGCCTTAGAGATACTCTGTAGTACACATGTTGGTCATTGGTTACCGTCACCTCAAACTACCCAAGCATTCCATTACTGAGAGGTCGCTAAAATGCCACCATATTTGTCTGGAAGACAAAAAACGTTAGTTGGATGCAATGCATTGCCAGAACCGTACAAGTCATTACATGGACCAGATATGCATTCAATTACATCTACGAACGTTCTAATGGAACGCATCGTCCATTTCTAAGGGAGCGATCAGCATCGAACGACCATGAACGTCATCTTACTGTCACCCCCTACAAGCAATCCTATAACTGTTACAATGATTTCTTGACCATGAAACCGATTAGAAAATATTTAAAATGATCAGGAACAGAAAGGGAACATTTCTAATCGGACTTTTTTCTTTTAAGTCACACCGCCGTCACGCGTTTGACACCCATCACTCTCGTTTCACCATTCGGTTAAATATCATCTGGGGGTCTTCATAAGTATCTTCTTTCTTCCTTGTTGATATCGATCAATAGCTCCGATATTCTTATAGATAGCACTGGTATTATCGTATAAATTCTGTTTCGTTATGTATTTGTCGCTTTTTCTCGAATATCGTTTCTGAACTCTTTTTTAATAGAAGATCAGCTTCTTTTCCGAAGACCATGTGTGACTAACGGTCAACACTAGGGTGTTCACCTGATAGGGATTAAATATGACATTGAAGTTGATAGCATCCTTAATTTTTTTTAGTGATGCTGAGATATTTGCAAAACTTAATGTTCTCAGCATCATTAAAGCTATATTTCGCAATATATACCCTGCCACCCTGCCGCTGAAAAGAGTAGGCAGTAAATAATAAGTCAAAATTGTGATTATAAGTGCAGCCTCAGCTTAACTGGGTTCAATGCCGATATGGGCTCCCCAGATCAATCCCGTTGACGGGTGATTGCTGACGGCACAGATCGATAGAACTAGCTGAAAGACAGGCGAAACGAAGGACCCGCATGGTGTGGTGGTGAGCGCGCTACTCCCCGGAAAGGACAATAGCGCGTTCGTTCCCCACCGCAGACACCTGCGGTCCGGAGTTTTGCAAATATCTCAGCATCATTAAAAAAAGTTATATTTCGCAACGCATACCCCTGCCGCTAAAAAGAGTAGGCAGTAAATAATAAGTCGAAATTGTGATTATAACATCCTTAATATTCATTCGTTTCATTTAAGTTAAGGACTTTTCTAGGAGAATTTCCTTCTTTTGACGAAACCACCCAAAAGAATTGCTACTTAACTTCAGATATCCTCACAAATAAGCGAATCATCCAGTGAATCGTAACCTCCTCATATCTTAGCAATCTCTCAATAGGTCAGTAAAGTCGGCAACGATTAACCGCTGGCATGAGAATTTCAGACATGTCTTCTTCTTTTTTCGTGTTCTTTCGTCCATTTTCAACTTTTTTATACTCTTCCGACAATCGAACGCCTTTTACCGATGCCTGTGAGAAAATGAAAATCGAATTCTCCTTGTTTAGTTAACCTGGAATGTTTTCAGATTTTCTGATGGCTTCAGGATTAATGTGTCACTCAAATACGCAAAACGTGAGTCATTTTTTCGCAGGAAGTTTTTTTTGTGATTTATTTGAACTGACCCGCATGCTACCAAATTTGGAAAAAGGTCCACAAGTTAGAAAAGAAAGCATAGGACACTTGAGCTGTCTTAGTTCCCTTTAATAGTCACTTGGAAGGAATCGTGAGAATAAGAACATCTTAACATTGTGAACTTAAATCTGATTTTATATTGATCTCCTTGGCTGTTTACTACAACTTTGTATTTGTTTAAGAAGAAAGTCATCGATTTCATGGAGTGTCAACATTGTAAATAGAAGACAGTCATTTAAAGAGAAGAAAGCAGGAGCTTTTTATTACGGTTCCCTATTCACTGTCATTCATCCTGATTGATTTGCCGTTTCACCTGTGGGTAGTCCTGTTCCTAGATGACGAACCGCAGTGCTGAGAAGGAAAGGTTCATTTCTACGTCAGGTGCTTCCGTCAGAGATGACATTGAGCACCTCCATGTATAATGGACCACAACCTGAGATGACCATGGTAACGGAAAAAACTCTTTTTTACAACGAAGAAACTACGTCTGATTGTCAAATGTCCAGCTGACATACGACTTCAGAGCAGCCTAGCGCGCTTATATTGAGAATGCAAGAGAGGAAATTTTTCCTAGTGACCTCAAATGGACCAGTCAAAGGGGGATTTGTGATGAGTTCTTTATAATTCATCATGAAGGTGAACTGTTACAAACACCACGACCAAGAAACGTGGATGCTTTAGCAGAGTTAACATTGTTTGAAAAATGAAGTAGTCAGTGGGTGGGAAACCAAGACGACAACAACGATGTGATTGCGCATCCTCTTCGAAGACACTCATTGTCGACAGTCGATAATAATTTGGTTTCCTTCGTGTAAAGATGGAAAACAGTCTTTTTCAGTTTCTCACCACTTATAGAGAAATTGAATTTCGCGCTGTAAAAACGATTTTTTTCAAGCGAACAATCCATGTAAACGCCATTCCTGTATAGATTTAGTAGTTGCGAGTGGAAATTAGGTTATTCTGGCAATAGTTGCTGTAGTAGAGGAGTGGGGCTCTGTTCGGTCACAGTGCTTGCACTTGATCTGTACTTCATCTTACTTCATTTTTTTTAAAAGTTGCAACCTCTTATTTACTGCCTATTCTTTTATTTCATGGCGGGATATGTTGTGAAATATAACCACAACGATGCTGAGATATTTGGAAAACGCCGGACTGCAGGGGTGAGGATCGAACCCGCCGTTACCCTTTTCGTGGGTTAACATGTTCAAGAGTATTATTATAGTTATCGTGGTAATCTGTCACATTTTCGAATTGGAGACGTCAATGCATCATATCGCATGAACTCACGTCATTTTATGATATTATTTCGCGTACTGATGAACTTCCTGTCCGATCCTTTTCGAACTCCTAACGTTGTAATTTTTTCTAACGAAAGAAACTGGGACGACCGCACTTATTGTCGCTTTAACACAGCGGATTTCAGTTCTTGAAAAAATTGCAAATTTTCTCCAGTGTTATTTTCATCACATGAGTTATTCAAAGAACTCAACTATCCAGAAGAATTACGGAAAAAGAAATGCAGGGGAGGAACTACTTGGGCCTCAAGTGCTCGAGAGATTCTGTTCGAGAATTCTTTATCCATTTTTGCTTATATTTCCTTATTCACGACTTTCCGCGCCAAATTTGCCCCTAATATTGTTATTGGTGCTATTAGCCGTAGATACGACTACAACATTATCTACCTACTTCGTTTATTTAACTATTTATTTAATATGACCCCATATATTGTGCGGATCCCAGCACTTCTTTCACGCTGTTCATTGCCTTACTACTCACTATGCATGAATGTCTTCGGATTTGCCGGTAGATTCAGCTGCCATTTCTAGACTTCATCTTCTTCATGAATACCGTTTAGTACTGGTCGAATTGACTCCCCACTAATCTCAAGGTAACTTTGTTAGAGCATTCCCACGTTTTCACCACAGGTGTTCGCCAACCTTTGCAGATTGGAGTAATCGTCCACTATACAAGTGAGCGTGCTACTACAAAACGCAAAAATGAGACCTTACTACAATCCAGTGACGACATTCTACCATAGTAATGGCATACATAAATATGCCCTGGGGTTTATATCTTCTCTGACATCGAGCAGTATCCTTTAGCGTCGCAATGTGATGTACAGCGACGATTCATCTCTCAACATAGTTACTTAAATTGGGAAAGAGTGCGATATTCCCACTCGAAAGCTCAGCTAAGAGCTATCTACGGTGGGAAATTTTTTAGTCTCGTAAGAAGGTTATTTGCAAAACGGTTCATAAACCTCCGATTCATAGAGGCTTCTAACTGCCTATAATGATGATCCAGAATCGACCTGGTGGCAGTATGGCTGTTGAAAGGGAAGATCTACCGCGATCTGATTCCTCACAAAGATAGGCCATTCAAAAAATTATTAAACAGTTACAAATACAATAAAATGCAGCGCTTATTTGCCAGTCGCCTATTGAGCAATGGCGAGTCGACGTCCCTATCCATCAAGTTGTCCGCCCTCTGCGACTACTTAAATTGGTGGATGGCCTGTCTAAAAATATTTTAATAATGGTTAGATTCAGTTTTACTACTTGACGAAGTTCGCGAATCGATCCTAAATATATCTTTAAGTCTCTATTCATCGAAATTAACTACTATCGTCAATTTTCCCCGTGCAGGTTACCCCGTTATGTTGAAATTTTTCGATTAAACAAAGTTTAAGAATGTTTAGATGTTGTGTTCTTCCAGCACTTTGCACTTTCAAAACAACTTTGGGATTTTCTGTGTAATTTTCCGTGTCCATTTGTGTTCCCCCGTCGAAAAAATTGTTTATTCGTTATTCCACTGTTTCGCTGACATCACTGCAATCGTCTTCCACAACCAATACTATAATGTACAAATTTTTTGCTTAACTATTTTTACACATTTTTAATCTATATGGTTTGGTTAGAGGGTGCGTGTGGCGCGGTGGTCGGAGGCGCTCTGCAACACACACGTGGAATCGATCCCTGCGCCCATGGCCCACCAAGCCCTTCCATCCCTCCGGGGTCGGTAAATTGGTACCAGACTTGTCTGGGAAGATAGCAGCACTGGTTCGTTACATCGATAAGCCACCGCTAGTCATTGTAAAGGCCAAATATGCATTCAATCACCTCCAACGATGCTTAATGAAATAGAATGCATGGCCCATCTCTCAAGGATCGACCAACGCCGAGAGCTTTATACATTTTTGGTTCCCTTTGTAGTTTTTCACCATATGCTTCGAGTGAAGTGCGAGTGATAAAGCAGCTACCAAAAAATGACAATCGCCAAAAAACAACTAGTTAAATAATAACAGCTGTTGGAAACTAAGATAATAAAAAGGCTACATTCAGCAGATAGAAAGTTGTACTCGATGATATAAATGTATGCGTTTATGGTAAGATTCGACTGCGTGAATTGATGTCAATGCGTATTCTTTCCGATTGTTGGCAGCAGGAAGTGACGGAGGTGGGAAGCGTTTTTTTTTCAGGGCATGCGTGCACTACAGTATGCGGTGCCGGTGAACTGCCTTCTCATCGGAGCCCTATCGTTGGTACTGCCGATCGGGCCGCTGACGGCGGCCATGATGCTCGACGCGTTCCTTCTGGTGATGGCCACCATCGGCATCATGAGCAACGCAGCAGTACTCGTTGTGCCGAACATTATCATCAAAGTGAGCTTGTGAGAGCGTTTGCAAGAGATTTCCAGTGAGAAATGTCTTGGAATTGACGTATCCATTTTTTTCAGCTTCTTCTTTTATTCGTCATGTTGTTTGTTGGATGCGTATCGATAGACACATTTCATGCGCACTACTTCAAAAACTCAGCTAGTGTTATCATCGAAATCGAGGTAACCTACGGTGAAATGAGGGATTCATGGCCTATCTACCTTCCACATTAACTCCGAAATCTAATATTCAGGACGCATCAATATTAACAGAGTATCCATTGAAATCAATACCTGCCCTTTTCGACCGTTTGCGCTATTGCAGAAATTTTTGCTTGACTTTTTTATTCATTCGATACCTTATACAAAACCAATTTTTACCAGGCATCGTTCGTGAAAATTATTAACTCTACTTAATCATTTGCCTTCCCGAAATGAATTTTTCAGGGGGCCCAGCGTTTTCCAAAAAATTGTTCGTGGCCCCAAATGGCCAGCGTGCAAAATTGGCGGTAAACGCATCTGTGTTGGTATAATTATTACGTGGTTAGATATAATTATTTAATTAGTGTAATTGAATGTAATTAATCATTATGTAAGGGGCGGATAGCACAGTGGTAGTGATGTCCGTCATCAGGAGCATGATGCTAGTTCAATTCCACTGCTGGCCAACCAAGCCTCTCACCCCTCTGGGATCAAGAAATTGATACCGGACTTGTCTGGGAAAAAAAATCACTTTCTGCAATCCAGTTGGGAACGCTCCAGCCTGGCTATCTCAGGCCTCCAAAGACAATTGCTCAACCAGCATTCTACGACGTTCAAGATGAAATGAAAATCCTCAAGCAGCAACCGAAGCCACACGTGGAAACTTGGAAGACCTTCTTGGACGATGGATGCGAGGAAATGAATGGAATGTGAGAAGTGCTGGGATCCGCACAGTAGATATGAGGACGAGTCATATAAAAATAAAACAAAAATAAAGAAATTAGAGAATTATTATGTGAACAAACGTTGAAATTTTTCCAATCGTATCTTTTTTATTCCAAATTAGTCTTTCTAACTTTTAAATGCGCCTGGAAGTAAATGTTTGCCAATAATGAGCCAGTTCTATGCACTATGGTTATTTCATCCCGTAAAGTTTTCACCTGCTTTTGTCTCATATTACGCTTAATAAAGGGATTGTTGTCTCAGTTGAATATAAAGAGGAAATTTAAGTTAGGAGCCGTTTTCGTTAATCAAAAAGTGCCATTTCTTTGATTTGAGCTACATCCTAAAATAGTTGAAAAGAAGGTGTTCGTCGGCCTTGGAAAAAAGCACAGCTTTTTTAAAATGATTCTCCTCTACTCGTTATTCTTTCCTTTTCTTATTTTATTTTATATGGCCCGTCTTCACGTCTTTTGTGCGGATTCCAGCACTTTTCACATTCGATTCGTTTCCTCGCATTCATTGTCCACGAAGATCTTCCAACTTTTACGTGTGGGTTCGGATGCTGTTCGAGGATTTTTCATTTCATCTTGAATGTCGTAGAATGCTGGTGGAGCAATTCTCCCTGTAGTACTGAGATAGCAAGGCTGCAGCCTTCCCAATTGGATTGCAGGGAGCGGTTTTTTCCCAGGCAAGTGCAGTAGCAATTTCTTGACCCCGAAGGGACGAGAGGCTTGTTTGGCCCAGAACGAAAGTCGAACTAACACCATGCTCATATGACGGGCATCACTACCACTGGTGCTATCCGCCCCCTGGTTATTCTTTCTATGCATTATTAATCAACCTTTCCGAAAAGAAGTTGGATTTCGGTAACTCTTGTTCACTGTGGTATTTTAAGTACACAGAACTTTATAGGTATAAAGTAGAGAGCTCCCTTTATCGAATTAATCCTATCTGTAATTTTTATTCAGTGTCTCTCCAAATTTTGTGAGGTTACGAAATTGAAGATCAGATTTAAGTTTTTAAAATTTCCAACCCAAGAGCGATAGCTGCAAACGCACGCTTTGGAATACCGCCATGTCCTGCTGAACGAAATACACCTTGCTCATGTGTTTTCGTGTTCGAAATATGAGCTTTAAAGCAATGAGGAAGAAAAGGAAAAATATGCGTGTATGGGTCAGGCACAAGCTGCGCATCTAGCACAGTGGTCGGAGGCGCCCTGCAATACACATGGGATGGATCCCCGCGCCCCAGGCTCACCAAGCCTTTCCCTACAGATCGGAAATTGCGCCAGTACTTGTCTGGGAGGACAGCAGAATTCTTTTTATAGGTCATGGCTCCAGAAAATCTTACTTTCTTGTTTCTAGAGTAGGATGACTCCTTAGGCTATGTTCTGCAAATTGTTGTACTTTTGCAAAAATTGACGACATTCGCTAAGAACTGAGATATGTTCATTTAATTAATGAAAAAGATAAGAGCGGCTATTATTTTCACTGTGTGTGACTCCTATAGAGGTCATGTTCCCTCGTAGTAGTGATGTATTTAGACTACATCGAAATCGCCAGTGTCGCACTGGCGAGGCGTCGTGCAATCTTATCCGTCTCTACCTCTATGGATCATCACTTTTATTCTACTCGTAATTATAGAAATTCGGTTTGTAAATGTTTCTGCAGTTCTTCATTTTATAATAAGAGTTTCGCCGAGTCTCTTAACTGCTCTCCCTAGTTATTTCTGTTTTAATTTCTTATTGCAGGCTGTTCTTCTATGCCTGGTATAGAATTGCATTCGCAAGAGGTGACAGCAGAGTGAAACATTTAGAGAGGGTAAGCACTTATTGATTTCTCGCATTTTTTATGAAGTCTGTTGATTTTCGTATGATCGCTGAAACGACGTCATATCCGATTCGCTTCTAGTTCATCGAACTATATTAATATTACACCGTTATTCAAGGCATTTGCGTCGATGCGCATTAACTTCAATGCGTACGTGGGGGTACTGCACCCGGTATATAGTGATTTCGGCGAATTTTCTTTTATACTATTTTTTTTGCAGCGCAAACCCCTTTTTGCTGTACTCCTTTACTCATTTCACAGTTACCCACAACCACAGGATGGTGTACGAAGGAGCAGATCAAGCTGAGCGGTTCTGGACGCATTACACTATAGTAAATCAAAACCGATTTTCGGACGAGTTTGGTTCTCCCATTTGAATCCGGGTGCGCGAACCGTCAAGTTTGCTATATTTGCACACTGAAGTTCAAAATTTGGGGACCTAACGTTTTCACGATAAGGTGACAACTCATTGAGAAGGTCTGCATTAAAATTTGTTTTGGTGTAGATGTATACTAAGCATCCACGAACTGCCCATTCACCAGTTTGCTCTGCACGGTGCTTCCTTAGAGATCACATATTCTCAACATTATCGTCTCGTGCTTAAACGCATTTATTTTTCAATCTAAAACTTTTACGACCCTCAATGTGTTGTTGAAATTTGCGGCTTCCAGTCTAACGACTGACTACACAAGAAAATATAACGCCCTAAACCTCACATGTTTTTTGAAAAACCTCGAATGGCCGCACTTTGCCCATTTCTTATAGCAACCAACACAATGTCTTCATATGATATTGATTCGTTTCCTTCCAGAACATTGCTAGTCAAAGAACTAGGACTACCATTAACTTGAAAGTATTTCAAGTACGCTTGTCTGTTGAAATCATTCATCCCAATCTTCTGCATGTTGTCGCAGTAGATCCTCCATAAAAGCTAAAAAAAGCTGTCGGTATTGATCAATCCCTGAGGAATGCGCCATGCATTCGACGTCATTAAGCATCGTTTGGAAGTGATTGAATTCTTCGCAACACCACTCAAGCATTACTAGTGCCACGCCATTCACTTTGGTACTAGTCGCACCGTCTGTATCACTTTTGCTTTTTCTATTTCACGAATTTCCACTATAGTGTCAAACAATTACTAACAAAATTGCTATTTCCCCTTTATCTTTCCTTTGGACTGCCATCAAAGGGTTAAGATCCCAGGAGCCACTTCTAACATTGAATATTCATCTCTAATCTCATATGGTAATTCCCATGACCAAATTTCTGTTAACCTAGGCATTCTCCAGTAAGTAAGAGCGTTTTTCTTGAACGGACACAAGTCGACAGTAACAAGATTTATTCAGTACTAGCTGAGGTTCCGGCGATTTTGCCTTCGTCGTAGACTTAAAAGGTCAAATTAACACGCAACCTACTCGGCCAAACACTTTCATAACCTAGCAGATAATACTCGTAAATAAAAGTTCCCACATAGTAAACAGCTTAACACTCACCATTTTCTTCATTGATATGTTTACACAAGGTTGATAAACAGCTTTGTTCGGCCGACGTTTCATTGTCCTTTTCTTCATCAGAGCCGATGATCCGAGTCGATGCTCCACAGTTGTTAGTCTTCTCGATGTGGCATCTTCGTTTTCGTATCGAGTTGGGTCTTCTTTACTGGAGATTCTCTCCAATGAGGCAATCTCACTGGGCGTTGCTCTTTCATACAGGAAGTTGCTTGTTTGGTAATGATGATTGTCCAGTGATCACGACTTGTTCTTTCCGGGCAACCAATCCTGCAGAAGTCGGTATCATTGTTAGCTAGCATTAAGCATAACACTTCTTGCTAAAAATGTGAAATGTAGAATGTGAGAAAAATGAAATGAAATGAGTAAAACATGAAACGTAAGAATGTCCTCTAATGTCCTCTATGTCCTGTATAAAAGAGCATCGCCGGATGAGACTGCCTCATCCGAGAGTTGGTCCACTGAGGAAGACGCAACTCGATACGAAAACGAAGTCACTACATCAAGAAGACCAGAAGCTGTGAACGATCGACTCGGATCTTTGGCTCTGATGAAGTCGAGGACGATGAAATGTTAGCCTAATAAAGCTGTTTGTCAACTTCGAGTAACATTATCAAAGGGAAGAATATATATTGATTAGTCATGCCAAGGTTAATGGAAAGTGGGTTTTGAAATATTGTTATACTCACCGTTTTGTTCTTTGTAAGTCTTCCAGTTATTTGGCCGAGACGAGCCGCATAGAGTCTCACATGAGCGTGGAAAATGACTGACTAGTGCTAAAAAAATCAGGCTGAAGCGCTATATTACGCGTGACCATGAGGCCCTCCTTGTGGTTCAGTCTTGGATTCATGGAAATAATCCGCAACGCTTCAAGGGTTTTACGCGCTGATGTTTTCGATTCCTGTGCGAGGGTAGCGATTTTTACTTCAAGACCTTCTCCTTTTTGCCTTCGTGTCCTATGCGTGCCTACTGCGATGTTGTGTTTAACTTCAAGTTTATCGAGTACGTGTTTTTCCACGCGAACGAAGAGTGGTCTACCAGCTTCCACAACGTAGTCGTCTCCATACGCTTCACGAGAGATCAGATAAACTGTACGCGAACTCATGCAATCACCGTCTCTACCGTTAAGGCGTATTATGCAATTCTGCGTTATGCATAGACGGTCATTTAGGCGCTCACGAACTACCTAGCGTCTTAGAGTGTTTGGTGCATTTCAGTCACTGCAACCGAATTCTCTAGACCGATCTTTTTAAGCGTCATCTTAAAGTTGTGCTTATTTCTTTGATTCCTCGATTCAATATCTTCATATTTCATCGTCTACGAAGACTGAAGTAGGGTGCATATTGCAAAATCTTAACCGTTTTTTATTTACTGCCTACTCTTTTTTAATGCCAAGGTGTATTGCTAAATATAACTTTAATGATGATGAGATATTTGCAAAACTCCGGACCGCAGGTATCTGCGGTTGGGAACGAACGCGCTATTGTCCTTTCCGGGGAGTAACGCGTTCACCAGGCGAAACGAAGGACCAGCAAGCCGCACCAGCAAAGTCATATTGCAAAAAGTCCACCAAAATGAGGGTGGGTCTGTCTCCTGCCAACAGAATTCAAGCTTGTATTATTCCATTCATAATCAGTAATTGGTAATTCATTCTTTTTCATATCGTTGTGAATTATATTAATCACATGAAATCTGCGCACACACAAAACATGGGAAAGCATCGAAATTCGCCACGGAAAGGAGTGCGCAGGGCGTTTCTTAGGGGGGTTGGCAGTGCAACCGGTTCGCATTGCCTTCAATGCACATCGTTGGGCACGAAAATTAGGCGTCGTCCTATGCATCCGCACCATAGAACTGGGCATCGTCATGAATTTGTCGAATTATCCTTATCCATACTATAAGTTTAATAACCCGCGTTAACCACTTGTGATAATTCGGAATTTTCTGCTTATTCGGCACTCACAGAACTCGTGTAGTGGATTTTCACAGAAGTCCCATCATGGGAAGCTCTATAATAATGAAATATTGTACGTACTAAGTTTGGTTGTGTACAAACTTGTCACGTTTCAGAATCCACCGTCGTATTCATACTGCATATCGCAAGCTTCTCCTGGTGTATCTACTGTTAATGAACTTCCCACTTATGAAGAAGCCCTACGCAAAAACGATCCCCAAAAACCGTGCTGCCCTGAGATATCATTAAAGCATTCAACTTTGCTGCCGAATTCTTCGACATCATCCTCCAAAACGTCGAAATACACTCTGCCTACCAGTCAAAAGAGTCAACTAAAGACAACTTATCGTGTTTCCCAATTGGCTATTCCTTCCGAAGGAGTACGAACGTCTTCAACACTTGAGCGACCGTATCGATGCAGCTCAGAACGAATTGTGTCGATCCAAATTGCGTAGTGACAAGTGTGGACTGAAACTACGAGGTTGCCTTCAAGAAGAAGAAGGGCTGTGGCCGTTTCGCCACCAATTTTCACTTTTCTCCGTTCGGGAGAATCATGTACAGGTGTAAATAATAAATATTATACGAAAGTGCAGTAAATATTAATTAATAGTTAATAATTGTAATAATCATCTAAGTAAAGCTACAATAAATATTACTTTGTTAACCATAATCTCAATTTACGCGACACCAAGTGTGGTTATTCAGACATTAAAAATGACAGCAGTGACCGAACTACTCGAACGATGCGATGATGGTACTTGCAGAGAAAATTGTGGGTTTGTGGATCACGATAAAGGTGAACAGATTCGTTATTCAAATAGTCCTGGTTGAGTGCATAGACGGGTAAAATCGGCTGTGTTCACAAAGTTTCCCAGCAGCAGGTGTGGTTAGCTATTGTGGTTTATCATACATTTGATTGAAATAACAACGTAGTTGTCGGTTTCTTTGTTCCAGACAATGTTGAGAATTTTTGGAAGGAAAACATCGAAGCACTATCGGTATGGTTGGTCAGCTTTCTGACTTAGAGAGCAATACTTATTTCTACTCTATTTGAATAACCCATCACCACTTATTGTGTGCATTCCAGCACTTCTTTCATTTGGTTCGTAGTATCACATCCGTCGTCCACAAAGGTCTTATGATTTAAGTGTGGGTAACGGTGCTACTTGAGGATTCCCTCTTCATCATATGTGCCACTGAGTGGTAGTGGAACTGTTCTCCTTCGATTCCTGCGACACCTCTGTTGGAATGTTTCCAGATCTTTGCCACAGGTAGGCAACGGCTTCTACAGATCGGAGGGAAGTTCCTCCTGGACGTCTTGTAGCATTTCGGCGATCCTACATGGATAACTGGCTTGGTCGGCACAGGGCGAAAGTACCAGGGCGTATGGTTCACGTACCGCACTGAGGTGTGCTGCCACCTTCGTAATTGCATTTCTAAAGTCGATGAGGTGGCGTAGTTGGGACACGGCTTCTATGGCCGCATAAGCCAATCGCGTCTTGGGTCTGCAAAATTATCGAAGCGTCAAAAAACGTTCAGAGAAAGCCCGATCTCATGAAAATTGATATTTTTAGACCCGTTTTTATCCGAGAAACAAAGTTGAAAGAAAGCTGTAACAAACAGCTTCGTAACAGAGAAATTAAGGTCACCTTTCACAATTCTTATTTGTACTATGACATTGTTCATGGGCAATTTCATTTTCTCCCTTAGACAGAAATAGTTATTGAAAATTGCAGCTCATTGGTTGAAAGGATCTAGACTTTCTAAAAGAAATTTGCATTCCTTGATATCCCAGAAAAGCTTTTGCCCACGCCGATCTCAATAGCAAATTATCTCACAGATCAGTGAAAATACAGTTCGAAACATAATAAAACAAATATGTTTAAATCTTTCTTGATATGTTTTTTTAAAATATTTGGAAGTCGATATTCTATAGATCACATGGAACGCAGAGGAAGCGTTCACGATGAGGGGTCTTCGCGATCAGAATATTTATGTTTTCTAAGAAAAAATAAAAAAGAAAGAAAAGTCATCGAAAGTGTACATGGATTAATGGGAAATCTTATTTAACAGTTATTGCATGAACACGGTATTTATTCGTCGAAAATAGAAATAAGCCATGTTGCTTAAAAATCATAAACTCGTTCCTAATACGCGACATACTAGACCTGGGTATATAAAAAGACGAGAAGGCAGGGCGTGTTGGCGTGGTCCGGAGTGCGGTGGTGCGTAGAGTTGGCACGCATGCGTTGACGGTGGTGCGGTTCATCGAAGAGTGGGTTCCTTCCATGGAGGGACTACACTCAGGCCACTTGGAGCGGGAGAGCACCGATTGGCGTTGCACCCCACTCGCCGTCCAGGGTGGGGCCGTATTCTCGCCCCCACCGCTACCCAGAACGGTAGGATGGGAGCGGGTGGGCCACCTTCCCCTAAGCAGCGTGTGTCGAATCGCCCACGCACGCCCCTCGACCCGCTTTTTTCGCTTTTCTGAGATAAATTAGCCAAGCAAGCATAATGATACAGCGGACAGGATTTTGATTAGCACTCCACAGCACCTTGGAAATTTCGGCAATGTAAGCATTTCTGAACTCGTAGTTACATGAGGAAACGACATATCTCTACTGTATCTGTTTGTCATGATCTGGAAAAATTAGCGCATAAGAGAATGGCACGTGTGATGAGCTCGTTCACAACACAATGCATATTTTTCCACATTAATATCTGCAGCGTAAAATTCACCGGTCACATTTGGAAGCAGACGAGCATTCACTGTCATAACTTCAGTTTCGAGAAACTCAACACATTGGAATTCACCAACAGACGGTCGTTTTTGGAACCCGAACCTATGCGTTATTTTTTAAGTTGCACAAATCGAGGGATATAACAAGTTTACGTCATAGCTAGAAAAGCTCTGGAATGAAACGATGAAAAAAGACCCTAGTGATATGTGAAACCTTCAGCATGAATTGAAGATCTTTTCGCCGTCTTAACTCGACAACGTTGTTTTGCAGGGAGAATTGTGCATAAGACGAAAATCGGCATACACTGCGCGTGTGTGGAAGTTTAAAAGAAACGATCTACGATCACCTTGCGACGGCAGTTGTTAGTTGTCTAAGCCTCACAAAATGATAAAGACGTTAACATACAAGAAACAAGTTAACATCGTAACAATGATACCTTCGGAAAAATACGAGCTAGAAATCTGCTAGGAATCTACAGTTTCGTGCGGCCGAGCATCCTAAGTGGCCGAATAGGTATTTGGATCTGCACTAAACTCAGATTTTACACTCGTTAGAAAAAGTGATAAGTAAGGAGTCCCGATATCAGGCACGTTGCTAGTCGTTACACCAGTTTGCTCCCTTAACTGTCGAGAAATCCGTTACAAGGCAAGCTTCAGGCTTTGTAACTTGCACCTACAAGGGACACTCACCATGTTCAAACTGGATTTCTTGGAAGAAGACGAGGAATCGAAACATTGCTTCATTCTTAATTGAGCTCACAGATGAAAATCTCGAGTTTGTTCTCAATTTGGATGATATGTAAACTCCTGTTGGATACCTTAATTCAATTAACATACTACAATTGGTTGGTAAACAATCAGCTTGGACATAAAGGCTAAAGGATAAAGCTCTCGGCGTTGATCAATCCCTGAGGGATGCGCCATGCATTCGACTTCATTAAGTATCGTCGGCGCTGATTGAATGCATATCTGGCCTTCACAATGACTCGCGGCAGCCTACCGATGTATCGAGCCAGCGCTGCTATCCTCCCAGACAAGCCTCGTACCAATTTGCCGACCCCAGAGGGATGGAACGCTTGGTGAGCCATTGGCGCAGAGATCGATACCGCGTGTGTGTCGCAGTGGCGCCTCCAACCATTGCGCCACACATACCCACAGCTTGGACATATTGCCAATTATTCAGTCCTAGTTGGTATCAGTTGCTGAGATTTTAGGCATCGAAAATCTCCATTTTTTCTCGCCTTCTAATAAGAGAGAGTTGTGAAACCAATGAGTATCTGCCCTTCCAAAAAAAGTGTCAATATTAAACAAAAGTCGCCCTCCTAAACGACAAACGAAAATCAAGTCGTTTTCAGACTAAACGATTGCTATCCATAAAAACTAATGCGTCTAGCTCAATGATTGAAGATGCCCGACAGCAACACGTGCTCATTTGTTTCATCCCGCTTCATGGGCTGGGCTAGCCTACCGTCTATCCGCAAATCGTGAATTGGTACGAGACTTGTCTGAGAGGAGAAAAACACTGACTTGATAGATCATTGGGTAACCGAAAGTCATTATAAAGACCAAATACGCGTTCAACCATTTCTCCGATACTTCATGGACCTATATGCATGGTACTCTTCAAAGATTGCTCAATATTGAACGCAAAACCAAAGGTGGACCCTATACGTACAAATTGATTACTCTGATCGCAATGCTTGGACGTATACGTCCAAAATGTCTCGAATATGTACAGAGACGCGTCCAGATCAAGTCATTAATGACATTTATTAACACAATTGAACATCAACGAGCCAATAATTCCTACTTGGTTTTCAATACTGACATTATCCGAGATAATGACTCGTATTAACATAGTCTTACCAGATTTTGGTACTCATCTGGGAGAAACCGCAGTAAATTTAACTTGTAAATAATATTATGGAGTAATAAGCCGATGCAGATGACTTGCGGTAAAGAAGACTGCAAGCCACAACAGACAGATGACTGCTAAGATAAGTGGCTTATGAATGAAAGACATATAAATACACTACTTCGGCACGACCACATAAATCAAAAGCATAAAGGTCTTGACAGTTAGAATTGGTTACCACCGCTAATGTAATATGCAAATTACAAATAGATAGAAAGCAGAACACCTCTATGATGATAAAAAGCGAAACATTTCGTGAATCGACGACGTCACTTCGCTTAATTTATGGACTATGAGCTATGCAGTAGGTAATAACTATTGCTTTTCCGACTTTTTCGCCTTGACGGAACCAAGTGGATCAACATCGTCTTCGTCGAGATATTGCATTTCGTAACCGAAAAACCCGTCAGTTTTCACCATTGACATCTGAAAACTTTTGAAGTCTGAAATGACGTTTGTGACATCTGAACAATTTCTCATATCAACATCGAACAAACAATTACGGCATAGGGTTCGATGGTGGTTGCTCGACATCTGCTTACGGCTTCTCGATAACTGGACTACTTGAAGAGTTGGGAACTCGATACAGTTAAATAAGAGGAGTACCCTATCGTAAAAAAAAAAACAAACTTTTTAAAGAGGTCCTTGCAAATTTAGATTTCTTTAAACTTCAAACTTTTAAAAGACTGAAAACAGTTTCAATTTTAAAAATTTTCAGTGGGGGTAGAGTAGCCGCAAACATCAGTGATATGATGATGATGCACATGTGCTTCTGGATGAAATACGACTTGTTTCATCGCTTGGCTGTTACAAATACGAGCTACAAGTAAAAAGAAAGGAACAAAATCTTCTTTGATCGGCTGTAGAAAGTTAGAATACCACCTCATCGCTGTAAAGTAACAGAGCTTACGCCTTATAGGCAAAGATCTGTAAAATCCGGGGGCCTTTATTTCAATTCGCAAAGCTCACCGTCGACTGGGATGTGCCTTTATAATGTTGAAAGGTGCGACTATTTTTCGGAAACACGCGCAGTGAAATCAATGCATGTAGGGCTTCACATGTTCATCATCTCCTTATTCCTCCATAAGATGGTCACGTCGATTGATTAAAACAAGACAAAAAAACGATAAAATTTTAAAAAAATAAATAAATAAAGTAAAAAAAATAAAAAATAAATAAAAAAAATAAACAGACAAACAAGTGATGGATAATAAAATAAATAAAAATAAATAGTGGTGATAAGTAAATAAATAAGTAAAAATATATTAAAACGTAATGGAAACTGTATAGAAAAAAGGCAGAAGAAATGAGATGCAATTAATTATCACGAGAAATAGACAAAATATTTGTCTCACTTCTTGGATGTCAGCTAATGATATTTCCTTCAAGTGATTATTTTTGAGCTTTCCTATGAAAAATCTGCAAAGAATATGAACCCACAGTTAAATGTACGTTATGGTAGGTGAGAAATCCAAGTCCTCCTATCAGCACCGAACGAAGAACGAGTGGAGTCTTCTCATCTTTGAAAAGCATTGCATGTAACAGATATGTTGCTGGAATGTGCCTTAAAACACCAAAATTTAGTTATTTGAAAACATGGATGCTTCACAGAACATTCACAACAAGGAACCTCTCACATATGAAAAAAAAATTCCTTATAACAACTACATGTCGTCTATTTTCAAGCACCGGATCCAAAACGGCACGAGAGGCGCAGTGGTTACAGACGCCATCGACAGATGCATAGTCCTTGGTTCGATAATCTCCCAAGTCAGTCAAGCCTCCTTTCATTAAGGGTCGGCAAACTGGTGAGCCACAATGGCAAACGAATGTCTGTGGTGAACCACAAGAAACCGCCTAGCAGAAAAATCTCAGGATTCCGAAGAGAATCAACAATTTCCCAACTAACAGGCCACGTGTGAGTCTTAATCCATTTGCTGGCGATTGTGTCAAAAAGCCACAATTATCTGAATCCCAAGTTGTTTCGCGCACAACGTGTTTCATCTTCCATACACCGCGGCTAGCCTGATTGAATATACCGTATATAATCTAGTAGAACCACTTTACATGGACAGAAAACAATCTATTATATTAATATAAAATTGACCTGAAAAGGAACAAGCATATCATATTTGCGTTGATGAGGAAATCATAGGCTGGAGTACCACGTTTTGAATGACCGGCTAAACGAACCATCGTGCGCAAGTGTAGGAAGATCGTCTGCACCTGAATCAAGACAGCCTTGAAATCTTTGATACATTACAGTAATCCGAACTTTAAAACTCATGATAATTTATGAAATACGTTCAGTAGGACATGTTCTTTTTTCAGTGGTTAAATGTTTTCCGAAGCCAAAGTCTTTATTATCTACAGGAAATTTACAGAAACGGTTGGGATTAATTTCCGCTTTGGCCTATTTCCCATACTGATTGGGAAAACCCTGAAGGATATCTTAGCAACTTGTGATAAAGCTTATGGAAAAAACACATATCCCAGAAAATATCACTTCATAAAGAAGCTAGTCAATTACAATCAAATAAACATACCTCAACTAACAACCCAATCATTGCGAAACCGAATAATTTTCCAGTAAATAAAATAATAGAAAATACAATGATCACCTGCAATGTCCACATCAAAAGAGTACTGCAATGGTAACTAAACTGCTCAGTGAACTACATACTCCGGATATAAGGCATACTAACTTTTAATTTTATTTTTTTTATTTTTTATATTACCCGTCTTCACGTCTACTGTGCGGATCCCAGCACTTCTCACATTCGATTCGTTTGCTCGCATCCATTGTCCACAAAGATCGTCCAACTTTACATGTGGCTTCGGTTGCTGCTTGAAGATTTTCGATTCATTTTGAATGTCGTGGAGTGCTGGTCGAGCAATTGTCTTTGGAGTCCTGAGATAGCCGAGCTGGAGCGTTCCTGTCCCGACCCCGGAGTGATTAGAGGCTTGGTTGGCCATGAACGGAATCGAACTAGCACCATGTTCGTGTTGACGGACATCACTACCACTGTGCTATCCACCCACTGGATATAGGACATAACATTTAACAAAAAAACCTACAAGAGAGTGGTGAATTATGTATTCTTTCGAGTATGCCGCCTCTCCATGAATGAACATATCGATCAAATCGTAAATAAAATAACCTGAAATATAGAAAGAAGTTGTTCCCACACTTCTAAACAGTGCAGTACTCGCAATGGAGTAAATAGAAGTACTCACCCATCGTGAACAGAAAAACGTATTGTGCTGAGTCTGTTTTGTAATCGTACGAATCCTTGAAGTAGTTCGGATCGCAAAGAAGGCTGAAAAGTTTTGGGACCAATTGATAAATTAGTATGAAAGGAGAATAAACCTCTCCACACGCAAACTAGTCACATATTTGTTAATACATGTATACGGCTTAATTGTGTTCCATGCACTCTAAGAACCATATGTGGTTACTGTGGCCTACCACGTCCCCTGCCTTAACTGTAGCGTTACAAGGAAAGGGATCACCTTTGTAGCCTCCTCAACTTGATACTCCCTCCACTTCTTGATACTCCCTTCACTAATCTATGTTTTCTTTTTATCAGCTACCGTTTCTGTGGCAGGACGAGAGAAAAACTATTATGAAGAACAGCTCCTTTTGCGCATAACAAAACATTTCTGAAGTGACTGGATGCGGAAGATATATTTGGCAAAAAAGTCCTATGCGGTTAAATAAACAGTCGAAAAGAGATGCATTATATATGATCCACGGATGCATTATATATGACTCACACATTTCACTCCACCCCACTACATAGCAACCATATCTTTTCATGTGGTCGCCCATGTGTTAGGGAGAAAACTTTGTTTTGGTTTGCTCTCAGACGAACTAATACATACATCTAACTAGTGAGCTTCACTCAGTGTTGATGAAAACTTTAGTGTAGAAGATGGATCATCCAAAAAAAAACATGTTTTCGGTGCCAAATGCATTTCGCTAAGTACCAACGATTCTTAAGCAACTAAGTAATAACTAACAACCATTGTTATGTTTCCGCTCTCGCGGAAAAATCGAAGTGGCCACCGATGCCGTTTGCGCCTCTGTGATTTCCACGTTTCTAAGGCCTTTCTTATTTATATCTTCAAAGGAAAATTCACCTGCAGAGACATCCAAGTGATGAAAGTGTGGCATGAGTGAACGAGACAACACGCACAGAGAAAGTACGTTTCTAAAAAGAACTGAAAATAAAGACAAAAACAGAACTACATTACGGTGATAAAATATAGTTTAGTGTCGTTCATCAACACTGCTAAAAGATTTAGCCCTCAATAGCCGAAGATGGTTTTACAACAAATTACGATAAATTCTCCCTCAAATTGATTACTTCAGCAGTTGTGAAAACGTAGAGGTATAGAAGAGACTTTGCTATATCATTTAATAGTGTTTGTAGTTCTCACACACCATTATTTCAGCTTTAAATATGTTGTGTATACAAGTATCTATGTGAAGTGCATTGAACATTAAAACCCAAAAACTGAAAAATGATGGGGAATTTCGAGATTTGCGACGAAAGCACGGCAGTTGGAAATGTAAATGATACATAGGGAACACATTTCCTCCTGCTGGACAAAATCCAGCCACGCGAGTCCCTTCTATGCTCGAAGCACGAGCACTGACGCAGAAAAGTGCAAGAAATACATGTCATTGCCTCTAGGAAAGCAAAAATCTCAAGGACATGCATCTCGTAGGCAAAGATCTGCACACAGATCCCAATGGAATTTGTTCCAACTGATAAAGTTTGATCGAATCAAATGCATTGTACCTAATACAGTTCGGTCGATATGTGCTACCACTTAGATTTGCATGTCTGATCTCGTGTGGCTATCGCGTCTAATTGACGTCTAATCTACCGCTGCATGCAATGAGTCGAAATGAATTCATGACAGCCAATCTGCCAGAAATATATAGAATAAATTGCAAGAGTACACACCTAAAGACATTGATGAAGTTCTCTGAAGTTGTTCCTCACCTTGCTCTGTGACCAGTCAGCTTTTAAAGCGTTAAGAACAGCAGCTGCGAGTAAGTATTCGAGTCGAAGTAGCGCCGACACAGAGGCACAAAACAACACTCTTTGCATAAGTCTGAAAAAAATTGCTTCCATTTCTGTCTGGAACCGAGTTGAAGCAAACTGAGATAGTTCAAAAGAGTGAGAAGAGTGGTTAAGGGATTCATATACTAAATCAATAAACCAGTTCGCCTTTACAGTACTCTACATGTTTAGCAACTGAGATTTGTAGACACCTTGAATGTGAGCAATGTCTTCGTTACATTTTGAATGCTAGTTTTGTTGGAAAAAATACGGAACAACATGAGTGCGGTAGACTTCAAACAGTTTGTTTCATAAAAACGTACGCTTTATAGTGAATACCGTTCCCTTGGAGTTAATTCTCTTATACTGTCAGTAGGAACAGCAACGCCTAAGGAACCGACCACCAACAACTGTGAGCGGTGACCTCCGACTAAATGAAAAATTCAACCAGCATAGTATCACTCTTATCATAACCCGGATTATACTTTCGAATAATTAGCTACACTTTAAATTAAAGCTCTCGGCATTGATCAACCCTTGAGTGGTGCGCCATGCACTCGACTTTGGAAGCAACGTCAGAGGCGATTGAATGCATATCTCGCCTACACAATGACTCATGGTGGTCTGTTGATGCATGGAATCAGTGTTGCTATCCTACCTCCGGTACCAATTTCCCAACCCGGGAGGGATAGAAGCCTTGGTGAGCCCAGGACGCAGGGATCGATCCCATGTGTATTTCAGGATGAGTCTAACCACTGCGCTACACACGTCCTAAATTCATTTTGTAGTTTGGAGATGCACTTTATTGAGTTACAATTAGTGTTCCTCAGCAATATGTGCTAGTTTTTCAAAGGGTTATAATCTTATTGAGATACAACTTCAATCTACAACACAATCACATTAACTACCCAACACATGGTCCCAACACGGACACCGGAGACACTTTTATACAGAATTCTGGTAACTGCGAACACATAGTCCATCTCAATTCAGATCTGTAACGGTTGTCAAGGAACTCACTTTGAGTGTATTTTTTTGACGGCAGTAAATAAAAACGGAACATGCAAACTCAAGAAGATAAACTATATGGGGGAAAACTTCCATGGAAAATTCCTTGACTGTCTCACAGCTTATGAAAGATGAAATATACCAAGAAGGATCCTTCGTCTCGTTGAAGCCTAATCTACGTTCTATAGTTCCTATAGTATAAGATCGTGTCTGTTAAAGGCACTGTGTCATAATATCGTCACCACTTGAGCTGCTATACAACTTTTTTGCAGCTTGACGATTATTCAGAACTCTGATGCCATATTAGAGGAGGCTATTGTCTCCAGAAACGTGCCTATCAACCGTTTGATAAGGTCCACGATAGGTCACAGCACACACATGAAATAGCGACGTTTACGACCAATGAAGTCCGCAGCCGAAATGCCGTAATCATGTGTGGCTTCTGATAAGGATTTTCGTGGCGTTTAAATGGAGACGTTCTCTGGAAGCATAAGGTGACAGAGCGAAATGTTAACAATGTGTACATACAATCCCTAACACACACCTGTACACATATAGACCTACATTCATAGCATACACGTATATACACACATACACCCACACACATGATCCCACTCATCCCAGCTCATTCACATGATGCTTATCCGCCCACGTATCTCCCCCCATCATCGTAGCGTGTAAGCTGGTAACGAATCCTGGCAACAACACAATGTTATTATTGGTAACTATGGACAATAAAATTTCTATCCTGAAACTAGTAGCAACGCATCTATGGACCCTTTAGCAAAAAAAAGGAAGCACGACGAACGACATACCCCAGCAATTCGCCACAGAAATGCTTTTGCTAGCGATGATGGATAACGGAAGGCATTGGTGATGAAAAACAAATCGATTATGTGGTTATGGTGACCACATCTTACGTATTCCTAGGATGACCATTATGTACAGAAGGAATTACGTAGAAGGAGAAACAACAGGTCAAGTGATAGACACAAAAATCTGAGTCCATATTTCCGACCCAATGGTCGGCCTATCGCTCCTCAGCCAGAAATTGGGTTGACACCTTAACTTGCTTGCTCAAAGAACACCTCATTTTTTATATGCAGCACCTTATTTCAAACGTTTCTGGACAACATAACACCTATGGGTGGTTTCTACAGCTCTCAGTGGAGGTGCATTTTTTGCCCACATCGATAAACAACACACAAACATCAAGACATGAAGTGTGATGTGAATATTGTGTGAGTAAAAGAACTTGTATATCAGCAAATGCTGCACAGAAACTCGATTCATCCATTTGTTGAAAAAAGAAAGTTTCGAATGGTGAAAAGAGGAATTGATGATGGAAAGAAAGTGAGACAAAGAGAAGGAAAAGGAAAACGAATTAGAACGAAGAGTTTCCTCATTTTCTAGACTAAATGAAAGATGAAAGGTTGCCAAGCCTATCACATAATAAGAGCTACAATGAAAAGAAGGAAGCTAGGGTCATTATCAATATCACCGTCTCTCTGGTGATTGACAACTAGAGTCACGTCACACCATTTCCCCTTGCATTCTAGGCATACACTCGACTTTGCATCATCAGATGACACTTATTTATTTATTATTTAAATGCTTGGAAAGATTATTTAAATGCTTGGAAAGATTTTGACGCTATTCCGATAAAAAGATGGTGATCACTGCTGAGTTGAGCGGGAACCTCATTCACCAAGGTTACACGCCCGTACGCACAGCTCGTTTCAGCAGCACCACACTTTCTGAATAAGGCGCTTGTTTTTTGTTGAAATTTCACTCAAAGCGGAGCTCATCAAGTTGTGCCATTGGAGCTGTGTATACCGTCAATAATCGGTCTCTAGAGAGTAGAAATGGGGTTTATTTTTTTTTGAACTTCACCTTGAGCCGTCTCATTTATATGATTCTGATTCAGTTGATTACAGATTTTTGGTTGGATCGAAGTAAAGGGTGCAATGCATGTACGCATAGGTAAACGCACTCTTATGTGGAGGAATATGACCACGTGTACTCAGAAGGTACAGACCAAACCAATGCAGAATATACGTGAACTTTTTTCTCCTACTTAGCTGACATCAGCATCAGTGATTTTCTTTCGGTCCATTTTATCCCACCATCTGCCAACCAGAAACTCACCATGTTGCCCCGTAAACGATGTGGACACTATTTCTTTAAGTAGACGTTATAGATACTACTCACTTACTTAATTAATTGACTGGATACTTTAAAGGCCTATCATCACGAGTAAACCGAACGCCAGCACATGTTCCATTCGCTTTTTTGTCTCACGATCGCCGTCTATGGGGTGTCTACTAGGAGTATAGAGATGTGGATGACTAGAATCCCCTGATCCACAATATATAAAGTATTCGCAACTATAAGTACAGCTGCTTTATACCAAGCAAACACAAAAATGTTTTATTTCAGTTGTATCGTATTCTATTAATTCCACTATCAAGGTTTTAGAAAACTGACTATCTAGTAATATTTAGTACGGAGATAGTAGCTGGCCCGATTTCCTCCTAATGTGAAAAAAATGGTGAAAAAGGCTAAATTTAGAGAAAAAAACAGCATTATGACTGAGAGTCACAGTTCGAACACTTCACTGTAGAAAAAATAGAAAATAAAAACGAGAGAAAAAAACTGAACCTTGGGTGATAAACATATCATCACTAATGTATTATCAAGAATGAACTCTCTGAAAATAAGCTGAGGAAGTTCATAGATTAGACCTTTAAAAATACTGGAAGCAGTTGAACTACCAGTGGTAGTGGCAAGAAATTACTTCGCAGTAATAGATTATTGCTATGGTTTTGAAACCGATATATTGATACTCGAATGTTAGAAAGTACGGGATATTTCAAACACCTAAACTTAAAAGTGGGGAGGATAGCTCAGTGGCAGTGATGTCCGTCATCACGAGCACGGTGCTAGTTCGACTCCGCTCCGGGTCAACCAAGCCTCTCAACCCTCCGGGGGCTGGAAAATTGGTACTGGACTTGTCTGGGAAAAAAAGTCACACTCTGTAATCCAATTCAGAATGCTCCAGCACAGCTATCTCAGGACTCCACGGAGAATTGCTTGAACAGCATTCTACAACACTAAAGATGAAATGGAGATCCTCAAGCAGCAACCGAAGCCACACATAAAAGTTGGAAGATCTTCGTGGACAACGGATGCGAGGTAACGAATCGAATGTGAGAGGTGCTGGGATCCGCACAGAAGACGTGAAGACGGATCAAATAAAACAAAATTTAAAAAAGATCCACAAAATGTTTCAAGACATCGTCAAAAAACTATACCTTGTATGTTCTACTAATAGTGTGAAGAGAGTTTTCTAACCCGCAGAAAAGTGGCTTTGTAAAAAGAACTGCTATTGGGGATGAGGCCAACGTTAATCATTATTCATGAGTCTCACTGCCCCCTTACAAGCAATAGCGTAACATGAAATGAAATCAGACTTCTACGAAAAGGAGTTGCTTTTCCATAATGTTACTACTGAGACCCGGAAGGAATGCAATACTTCACTGTTTTCTTGACAATCAAACACGAGGTTGTTATCATAGTATTTCTTCATTCATAATAGCTGATGCTTCGGCGGTTTCACCCTCTTCGGAGCATGGAAAGGTCAAATTGACATGCCCTCTACTCAGACAAACACTTTCGCAACCTCAGCAAACAAAACCTAATACGTGAACTTTCATTAGCATAATAAACAGCTTCTTTAAATACCAGCTTTTGCTCGTGTATGTTGTCCAGTGCATATGAAGATCGTGTTTCGTTTTTCAAAAAACTTTCAACAGTGGCTTAAACAAGGAAACCAACAACTAGACCAATACTTCACCATAAGAAGTGAATAGACCAGATGCTATGGAATTTATGAGGACAACCAATTTCATACGTCCACTCCAATCAATCAGGACCATTCGAATAACGAATCAATTCATCTTCTATTTCCCGAAAATATCTTGACTCACAACCTCATAATTTTTCTTCCTAAGTACCATTATCGCAGCCCTCGACTAGTTTGGCTACTGGTGCCGTTTTTAAGATTTGATTAAACGCACCTGTTAAAGTCGCATAAATTCCGATCATGGTTAGTAAAAAATATTTATTATCTACATCTGTATAACGAAGGGGAGAAAAGTGAAAATAGTAGCGCAACTGCCACAGCCCTTCTTCTTCTTAAAGGCAACTGCGTAGTTCCAGCTATTTTGATCGACACATCTCGTACTAAACTGCATCGATACGGTCGCTCAAGTGTTGGAGACGTTCGTACCCTTCAGGAAGGAATAGTCCCAAATCTTTTGTAAAGTTGTAAAGCGTTTGAAGATGAATACGTTGTCCAAACGGTAAGACCACTCCGCTTCCGTATTGAAAAACATCCAGTCGGTAAAATTAAAGCCAACAAACATTCCACCAGACATGCAGATGAAACGAAGGTATAACGGAGATCTTGAAGTAAAAGTCGCTGTCCCGGCATAGGAATTCAAAACATTAGCGCGTAGAAACTTCTGAAGCGCCCGAATTAATTCTCAAGATCCAAAAAAATGAACTACAAGAGGGAGTGTCCTGTGACCAAGCGTTACCTTACGCCACACCTCATGCTGATTTTTTGACCTGAGCCAGGCACAGTCCCCAGCCATGCAAGACTCTGTACGGCTGGCCTCCGGCAATTATTGGAAGCGTTGTGAACGATGAAACGGTGAGTTTTAAAAAAGAAGCTGTTTAATATACGAATGGAATCTATGTTTTGGGCTTTCTGCTGGTGTTGTGAAAGCATTTGGCTGAGAAGACTGCACATCAAGTTGACCTTACGTGGCTCTAAAGAAAGCGAAATTCACGAAAACGTTAGGTATCGTGAAATAAATAATGGAGTAGCAACCTCTTGTCTGCTTATCAAGCACATAGTAAGTTACTGATAATGGAACATTTCTTTGGAAATGCCGGAGTTCGGCAAGAAAAGTCGTCATCTGTTGGAAATAAGAACTCCCAAACTAAAGCTAGTGCAGATGAAGCCCATGTTTATGTGACAACCGTGTAGGAGCATGTAAAATTCCTTGCTACAGTTAGTGTGCTGAAGAAAATGTCCGAAAAAAGCCTTTTTTCAACTTACTAAGTGTAAATAAAAGAGCATGTCTGGCACAACATCTATCTTGAAGAAAACGTCGATAGAAGACAAAAAAAGTACACCAAGTAAAGACGACGAAATAAATTGCTCGGAATGGCTATGCATTGATACCAAGGCATGCAGTCACTTCTCTGTTAAACATTATCGTATATCGTACTAAATACTTTTCAAAACGAAAAAAATACCTTTCGCAGTGGGCAGTTATAAAGGTCTCATACAATTCAACCACATGACTGTCTCTAGGATAAAGTCATCTTTGGAATTATCGAACACTGTAGTTAATCCAAAGCTGTCAGCTTAGAGCACGAGTGAAGGACGATCACGCCAGTCATTGAAGAACACGATAAAACGTATAGCAGACTTTGCCCTGAACGCACAATTACGGACACCCGAGTCCGAAATTGGCTACAATTCGCTCCATAGGCTGTGATATTATGCACTTTAGATAGCGCAAACCAAAAAAACAGTATAAAAAAGTAGTGTACTGTACTTGGTAAAAAATCTGTGTGGCCTTAACGATGACCAACAATTCGGCTTTTTCTATCGTCCGAGTACGATCGGTCGACTAAACGTTGCCATACCACAAATCGGTTTCATGCTAGAAGAACCCGAGCTCAAAAGCAGCAAATTTCCCTCCAGTCCACAAAAAGTTAGCCAACTGACACTAACTTGAAAACGCCCTAGGCCGTCTATGGCTGGTTTCCACGGAAAACCATGCTCTATGATCATTAAATATGCTGATGGTAGAAGATGGCAGAGTTCCAAGTTGTAGTCCAAGCCAAATGCGAACACGACCACCTCTGTATATGGCAACTGCAAGAAAATTAAAGAATGGAAGAAGTGCTGACAACCGTACCACATGTGAAGATAGGTCATCTAAGAAAGTAATTAAGTAAACACGACGACCGGAAGAATTATGAGATTAGTTCTGTTTGCAACTCTGTACTATTAGAATGTACTTTTCGATTTCGAAAGAAGAGTGCAAGCCGACCGAAATTCGTTAACTGTGGCAACGTACTGAGTCAAGTTTGGAAAACCAAATAATGGCTTGTAAAAAAAATTTTGGTGGACGGAACACAGATAAGGCCGCATACCATAGTAAAAGCTAGTAAACGCCACGGACTCTTATTTTTATCTGTTGGGAGAGATCAATAATTGTAATAAACTACATTGAATAAAAATAATAAAGTCAAACATCTTCCGGGTCTACCTAAAATATTAGTTTATTGATGTTTTGTTTATTTACTTACTTATTAATGAATGAATCCTCCAAACGGTTTACCGTCTCATCGTGGCTAGGAGCTGTTCCTGGGTGTCGGGCTGCAATGCACAGCTTAGGGAATCACCCCACCGCTAGGGTTTCGCAAGTCGAGAAGGAATCCGGCATTTCAATACCAGGATCAACCACCGTCCTGGTTTCAAACTAGTCGCATGGTAGCAAATCTCCCTCTGATCCACAAATACGACGACTACCCGTGGTGGTGAAGACCTGGGGCAGACTTTGGCTAGGCTGTCGTCGCGACTACAGGGAACCACAATGGCTAAACCTGCAAAACTCCGAAAACTGGAGAATGTGCTGGGGCCCGCACAAGTAGTGACGACGGGCCATCCAAGTATCCAAGTTAATGAATGAATAAATTTCCTCGAAATGGATTCGACTGACAAACTGAAGCCATGTCATTGAAAACTTTGAATGGATACATTTTCGAGAAGATATTAAACAACTGGTGATATGATAATAGCCTTATCATTGCAAGAGCAAGAATACCTCCTCCCACTGAATGGACAAGAAATAAATAAACAAATGAGTACATGAAGTATTTTTTGGGATGCATGCCAGCGTAAATAACGAGCGACTTAAAACTTCCTGTGAAACGAACGTAGACGATTCGGGACAAAACAACTGTTAGGCAACGAACTGAAACTTTCACCGAGTAGAAAAACATGTAAAAAAGTGCTATCACCCGGTTTTAAACAGGAAAGTACTATAAGATCTTTTTTTCACTAGAAAAAAAAAGTAATTGATTGTTTCGTATTCTTGTTGAGCAAACGCGAGGTGTTATTTTATTCTTTATTCACGAACAAGCTGACGTTTCGGCGGATTTCGCCTTCCTCAGAGCCTAGAAAGCTCAAGTTGACAGCAATCTATTCGGCCAAACACCTCCACAACCAAACAGAGAAAATGCTGAACGAAGATTTCAATCACATTGAACACAGAATAGCTTCTTTGTACATTCACCGCTTTCTATGAGACTTCCACTGAGTATGTCGCGTGGAGACCTACTGCACAGAATTCACATGGAAGCGTTATGTACCTCTCCCATCAGAATAACAGGCTATTAGGTCTAATGCTAAAGTAACTTTGCGGAAATAATTCAGAAGACCTTCTGAGTAAACCGCGTAACATGACTTAAAGAGACATGCAGAAACACCGCCAACGAAGATCAAACGAGCCACAGTAGGATAAATAATGTGCAAAGAAATTCAAGGCTAAGGAATGACTCTCCTGATGGTGCGCGCTCGTTATTAAAATTGGGACCGAGTTTCTCACCATCTGAACCCATTTCTAAGGTAACCTTGCGTAGGGTCGCGTGTAGTTTATATGAACTTCAAGATAGACTCCGTAAAAAAGTTAGAGATGAAACGCAAAATAGGTGCGAACAACATCAAGTGGGGGTCCTACCAATAGCACCATTTCCTCACCCGTTCTTTAGACAACAACAGCCCAATAATGAAGTTGATGTTAAATTTCGGATGTTTACGAATGAAACTTTCAAAGTTCTTAATCACTATCGCGCGAAAAGATACAGCTCAAACCTCACTGCAGTGCAAAAAACGTAGTATGCGAGAGGTACGAGAACCGATAAGGTTGAAAAACGTAAGACTATCCGTAAGTGATAAGAGTGGAGAGTTTGTCGTAATTCCTCATCAGTTAGATGTTGAGACAACGAAGAAACATCTTGAAGATGCTTCACTTTATCGCCCATCATCTGAGAAGGAGTTTAAAAGTAAATACCGAAAATTGAACCACGAATGGGTCAAAATGGCAAGAGCAGCTGGTTTAAAACCATCAGCTATCTCTCAACTAAAACTTGACTTACCAATATATTCGCCTTTGTACTTGCTTGATGATCTTGCGTCTACCGATCCATCATTGTTTAAGGTTAAACCTATCATTAGCTGTGCAGACGGGCCAACGGATAGGATAACGTGGTTTTTAACCCTAATATTTACCCAGTTGTTGTAACACATTCCAGCGCATCTTACAAATACCTAGATGTTTCTGCATCGTCTACGTACTGCGCAGCCCAGCAGCGCGTACGTGATGGAGTCTTTCCACGTTATCATCCTTTATGCAAACGTGTCGAATGACTCCGCAATGCAAGCCATATTCGAACTCCCTATACAACACGAAGGAGAAATAAACATATATGGCTTCAAGATAGAGCAGTTCAAGGCACTCTTAAAAGAATGCTTGAGCTGCTCAATCTTCAGATGGCCCGGAAAGTACTACGCTCAAATAAGAGGGTTGGGAATGGGACAACGACTGGCACGAAGTTTTGCCATTGCGTTTATGTCTAAGGTGGAAGCACTAGTGGCCGATCTCGGGCCGCTACTCTACTGTAGACATATAGATGACTGTTTTGTCCTTTGCTCAACACAAGAGGAAATGGACAACTGTTTCGAGTTGTTGAACGAACAGTCAGAGTATATCAAGTTCACCCGAAAGAAACCGAAAGAAAACTGGCTTCCATTCCTGAACGTCCAAATTAGCCTGTCAGAAAATGGCTAAATTACGAAGTGGTACCGAAAGCCAAGTAATAAAAAACATCTTGGTTCATTACCTTTCCTCTCATCCCTCTCACACGAAAAGGGCGCTTGTAAGAAACATGTTTCGAACAGCAACCAACGTGTGCACAGGAAGAGGAGCGGTGAGAGCAGTCCCGCAACTTGGCGCGGCAAATAGCCATTTTTAATGGCTACGAAACTGTAGCTCGGGATGGGTGTAGAAGAAACCACAGGACCCCCCAACGATAACTCTAGCGGCAATAAAGTCCCATTAATCCTCCCCTTCATTTCAAATGAACTAAGTGCAGCTATAAAACGCTGTTTAAGAAGGGCTGCTCCACAGAATTCGGCAACGATAATTGAAATGCCACCGAGTAATCAAAGACGCCGGCTAGTTCGTAACCGCCTGTACGACCGTCTATGTGGAACGCAAAATTGCATAATTTGCCCCAATGGAGAGACGGTGACTGCATGAGTTCGGGTACAGTTTATCTGATCTCCTGTAAGGCGTGCGGAGACGAATACATTGGCGAAACGGGCAGACCACTCTGTGTCTGCATAAAAAGAACACCTAGTCGGCAAACGTAAACCAAATACCCCACTAGCCACGCATAGGGACCCAGAGACATAGCGGGGAGGTCTTTGAAGCACGTGTCACCATCCTCGCACAGGAGTCGAGAACACAAGCGCGCAAAACTCTCGAGGCGTTCTGGATTAATTCCAGAAATCCGCAAATGAATCGCAAGGAGGAATGCCTCATTATCACGCGTGATATTGGGCAGTATATAAGCCTGTTGTTCTGATGAGATGGGTACATTACGATTCCATGTGAACTCTGTGCGGTTGGTCTCCACGTGAAATATTTAGTGGAAGACTCATAGAAAGCGATGAGTGTTCAAAGAAGCTATTCTGTGTTCAATGTGATTGAAATCTTGGTTCAGCGTTTTCTCCGTTTGGTTATGGAGGTGTTTGGCAGAATAGATTGCTGTCAACTTGACCTTTCCAGGCTCTAAGGAAGGCGAAGTCCGCCGAAACATCAGCTTATTCGTGAATAAAGGATAAAAATAACACGTCGCGTTTGCTCAACAAGAATACGTAGAATTACTTGATTAATCCCGAGGTTAATAGAAAGTCGGTCCTGGGATTTACTACGATATGTAAGTCATTGCGCCGAAGTGAAAGCCAGACTTTTAGTAGATGATTAAACCCATACAAACAATTGAAACCCATTCACTACGGATAATACGCATCGCTGTACTCAGTACAAAACGGTCTATGCACATTGCTTCCAATACATGTCGTCCGTAACAGTGGCCACTTTCAATGTCTTACCAGGATATATTAGCACACAAAAGGGCTTTATAAATCTCCTCGCACAGACGCCTAATTTTCTACGACAGACAGGAGCTTGGGAGGACGTCTAATTTCACGCCATTGCGGACTTGCTCATTATTCCAGAACGCTTCAAAATTTTTCGATACCTAGAAGACTTAAGGAGTTGAAAATATGGGAAAAACTGTGGTAGAGACTTTGCTCTATCGATGCAGAAGATGGATAGTATCTGTGATACTACATACTATGTGTTACTATCATCCAACCAAATTGTTGTTAGCGTTTAGAAGTGTTGCGTAGTCTACGCTGAGTCTATTACTGGTTTCTCCTATTCCATACGAGCCCCCAACGGTTTACCGCCTTATCGTGGCTGGCAGGTGTTCCTGGCCCTGGGTGTCAGAAACACTGCAAGGTCTCCCAGGCTGAGTACCGCGTTTCCATCAGGAAGCCCAACTAAGAGTAACTCAGTACCAAGATCCAGCACTGTCTCGGTATGGAACTAGTCGCATTTTGGCAAATATCCCTCTGATCCACAACGGCGGTGGCTGCCTGGGGTGGTGAAAACCTAAGAAAGGCTTCGAGTAAGCTGACCTCGGGACTCTAAAGAACTACAATGGCTAAGCCAGTGGAACTCCGAAAAATGGTGATTATGCTGGGGTCCGCACAACCAGTGAGGACAGGCCGTCCAAGTATCCAAGTATTCTATGCAACAGCCAATAATTATCATAGCATTTGGAATTAAAATAACAGTCAATTACCAGCCAAATTACAGATCAGTGATCTCAGCCGAAAAAAAAAGTTTACGCACATTTCTACGCGCTAAATACAGTCTTTCCCGGCGGAAGTCGTCACAACATCTATGTCGGATCGTTTATGAACGACCACGAAAACCGCAGTAAAAAGTGTGAGTTATAAAAAATGAGTAGCCGAAATGGATCATGCATGATTCAGATCGGCAAGTTTTCCAGAAATGCATTCATATTATTCACCATGACATAAGGAACAATAAAGATAATAAATAAAATGAAATAAAGACCACTGGAATCTACTGATCTCTGTCTAGAAGAACCACCTCCTTTACGAAACCTAGACCTTTACGAATGAATACTTATTTCGTCTTTCCCCGTAGAAGCTCACGTTTAGAGAACCGGAGCAATTGAACAGTCAGTAATCCCTAAAACAGCATTGTTGGTGTCCTTCAATGCATTGTTGAAGTTTACGGCGCCCTCCGTGCAGTAGAAGTTCTGAAAGCTTAAATTTTGGCTTAACGTTTACACAATTGTCAATCCCAAATAGTTGCAAACATAAAGCAACGACTTATTAAGTATACTTAGTGTAGTATAACGACTTAAATATATGCACACATACACACACAAATGTATATATATATATATATATATACATATATATATATATATATATATATATATATCCTAACGTATAACTTCGTATAAGTGAAAGAGTAAAAGATAACGTTCCCGAGGGTTGAACAGTCTCTGAGGGACGCGCCATACATTCGACTTCATTTAAGCATCGTTGGAGGCGACTGAACACAAATCTGGTCTTTACAGTGACTCGCGGTGACCCACCGATGTATCGAGCCAGTGCTGCTATCCTCCCAGATAAGTGTGGTACCACTCTGCCTACCCCGGAAGGATTGGTGGGAGAGGGACGCGGGGATCGATGCCGTATGTATTGCAGGGCGCCTCCCACCACTGCGCTACACGCGCCCTTTGCGCATAAATATATATGTGTAATGGGGCACTGCTATATATCATTACAAAGCTCATCTCATGCACTTCTGCTAAGTATTAATTAAAATATAAATTGGGTTGTTAATAAAGTCTAAAGGTTAGAATTTCAGATATCAAAACAAAAATTTGGACATTTCAACTTTGCGGACTCAAATTCGGTCGCAAGCATTGCAAAAGGCCTCGAGATATTAAAGAGATAGGAGGCCAAGAAAGAGTTACAGAATGCACAGTGAAATGTTGGTTTGGAAAAATTTCGTTCTGGCAAATTCCACCTTCAGGATGCGGTAGGTGGCGAACGTCCTTCTGCTATTTACGATGCCGAATTGAAAGTTCCACTGCAAAGCAAGCGCACGCACTGCTATTTCAGAACTTGCAGAACTCGGTGTAAGCATGTAAACTGTTTTCAAACATTAAGACAAGTTGGAAAGCCAAAGAGACTCGACAATTGGATACCGCGCTAATTGAACGATTACCGTTTTCAGGTATCGTCGGTCCTTTTTCTGCGCAACCAGAACAACTCGTTTCTCGGCCGTATTGTAATGTGCGACGAGAAGGAGATCCTTTAAGACAACCGCCTATGATCGGCTCAGTGCTTGGAACGCGGTAATGCTTCATAGCCGCTTCCGAAACCGATGTTGACCGTTTGGTAGTTTACAGCTGGTTTTATCCATCACATCTTCCTGAATCCGGTTGAAATGATTATGACGGAGAAGCACGTCCAGCTAATCGACGAAAGAGCTGGGCTACGAAATTGCCTCGTTCACCATGCTCGCAAGACCTCTCGCATAGCGAATTCTTCAACAATCTCCATAACATCTCGTGCGAGGAATTCCTCCGAAACAAAGCCAAGGTCGAAATTGCGTTCAATTATTTCGTCGCCTCCAGAAGTCGTAGCTTTTAAGTAATCCGTGCAAACAAACTTGTTTCTTGTTAGCAAAGCTATGCCTACTTTAACAGCTTTCATCTCGATTGATAAAGTATATTCTGAGCTGAGATATCTCACTTTAAAAAATATAAAGGGTGAAATCAGACACTAACGTTTGAAAAACCTTTTACATACTTCTATATGTATGTATCTGTATACATATTTGTATATATATAAATATATATATATATATATATATATATACTCCCCCAGAGCGCGTGTGGCCCAGTGGTTGGAGGCGCCACTGCGACACACGCGGAATCGATCCCTGCACCCATGGCCCACCAAGCCTTCCATCCCTATCGGCAAATTGGTACCAGACATGTCTGGGAGGATAGCAGTACCGACTTGATACATTGGTAGGCCACCGCGAGTCATTATAAAAGCCAGATATGCATTCAATCACCTCGAAACGATGCTTAATGAAGTCGAATGCATGGCGCACCCTCGAGGGATTGATCAACGCCGAGAGCTTTAGAGCTTTATATCCTCAAGAGCAGCTCTGTGGTTTATGTGCATAAATAATAAATGGTCTAACCTTCTTGAAATATGTCACTTGAAAAGAGAACAATCACAGTGTTGCGTTCGTAATTTATTACTGCGCTCGAAAGGTGCACTATGATGGATGAGAATTCTGGAGAAAATGAAAATAATTCCGGCTTCAGACACAGAGAAACTAATTCCGGTCTGGATTTTCTCTGATGCTAATCGCATAGGTAACTTATTCTCTGGAGCCGAAAAGCCGTTTATGAGGACTAGGCTACCGTACTAGAGATTTGAAGAAAAAGCCCTAACTTCAGAACGAAGAAGGGAAGATGTGCAAAAGATGACGAACAGAAAAAAAGATAGACTACCTATCCGCTCAATAAAGAAGCCAGAACGCTTTCACATACATTTTTTTGCACACGATACAGCCAAAAGCAAAACCGAATTTGATGGTGGTTAAAAGAAAGCTGAAGATGGGCACAAAATTCACGGTTTTAGTTTATTTGTGGAGAAGGATCGCGGTTCTGTAGCGAACGCTACAAGGAGTCAAATATCTTGCTGAGATTGTTGACGTAATGGAAACTTCACCATCGACCGCCATGAAGCAACCAACGGATGCGAGGTCCTTATCCTAATACTTACTTATTTTTAACGCATGACTTCACATATTGCACGTTCCCAGCACTTCTCCCGTTTGGTTCCTTCTCTTGCATTATTCGTCCAAGAATGTCTTTGAGTTTGCGCGCCACTTCGGCTAAAAAGTTTGTCTTCTTCACGAATATCGTTGAATGCTGCTTAAGCTCATGATCTCAGGAATCCCGAGATAGCTCTCGTAGAGCGTCGAGATCTTCACCATAACCAGTCATCGATTGTCGATAGGTGAAATCGTTCCCCGGCCAATGCTTGTACCAATTAGCCAAATCTGCAGTGATGGAAGGCTTGGTAATACAGTCAGCACCCATCTTGCATATATACAATGACCCACTAAGGGCATCAGAAACACGGAAACGAAACGGAAAACAGGGAATGAAAAAAAAACGTTAGGCATACAACGATCGATACACTAGGTCGCCTCTTCTTTTAAGAGATCGTTAATGTTTCGAAAACAAAATTCTCCATGACCATTTCAGAAACATGGAAAAAGTTGGCTCAGTTCGAAAAAAATTCTATAGACAAGCGAATTTGGTGTCGTTTTCCGACAAAATTCATTTGCTCATTTCCTCCAAATACCCACAATTTCCAAAACCCATCTTTCTAGATGCAAATTTGTAAAACTACCAAATTTTTTTCATAGATCAAGATGAATACTTCTATAGATTTCCTTCATAGAGGACTCTAAAGCCGGTTAGTCGCGAAGAAACCTTCCACGTCCCCAAATGGCGGATAGGGTTAATCGAGAATAGAAAGCGACAATACGCCTCTCTGAGACGCATGAGGTGGACCCTGATGATGGAGCGCTTGCTTCTGTGGCGCCGATTTGGCACATATTTTCGGTGTTTACGAAGACATATCCATGCATGCGTGAGTTTCTGTGGATTGTATTCTACCAGCAAATTAGGCCAAAAGCCTGAAATCAAGTGACAGGGAAGCATATGCGAGTATTAGAAGAAGCCTCCAATAAATAAGCTTCTCGTCTAGTCTGGGAGAAGATGACAAGCTCTCCGTGAGAATAGCCAGCTCCACGTTAAGAGCTCAGCAAACTAGACATGAGTAGCAAACGCTAAACCATAAAATAAGTGGGCCACATTCACCTCACCTCGAAAGAGCCCCCAATTCCGCATCGTTGGGTAGGACGAGTACGGAGAGACTGCTAAAATCTCAGGGTCCAATGGAAGCTGCCTAGATCGCGAAGAACTAAGGTAACGATCTGTACCTACAATGCACGTACACTTGCATCCGAGTACTCGATAGAAGAGATGATCATGCAACCAAGAAGTACAAGGTGCGACGTCGTCGGCTTGGCCGAGACGAGACGACGCCACCCATTCAACGCCGTCCATGACATCGGAGAAGAACTGTTCCTCGGAAGCTACAACAATAGAGGAGTCGGCGGCGTCGACGTTCTCGTCAACACGAGTTTGTCTATGAACAATGATTCATTCGAACAACTAACAATGTGAATCGCACGTCTACAAATGAAGAGATGTGGATCAATACTGGTTCTGACGATCCTCGTCACCCTAGGCACCGACATCAAACTATGACGAAGAAGTCAAAGCGTTCCATATGGACTTGGAGAAGTTCTACAGAGAAGACCAAACATTCTTCAACGTCATCATTGGAGATTCCAACGCCGAGAATGAACCAAGAAGAACGTCTGCAGAACGTCACATTGGGACCCATAGATTATTAATATGGAACGAACAGGGTGAGCGGCTGAGTTTATCATGGCGACAAAGACCATCCGTGGTAACACGCAATTCCAGAAACCCCACTCTCAACACTGGACGTGGGAGTCTCCCAAAAAGAGAGTACCATAACGAAATAGACCACATCATAGTAAGCAGAATGTTTTGCCTAACCGATGTCGCTGTTGTCCCAAAATTCTACACGGGATCACACCACCGTCTCCTTCGTGCAAGATTCTATTTCTCGCGCAAAGGAGAAGAAGCCGCTAAATTCTCGAAGCTGTAGAGGCTGGGAAAAAGCATTCGCAAAGCCCACCGAAGCTTCGCCAATTACAAACCAAGATGGTTGCACTTCGAGCCCAAACGGACTAGTTACAGCGTCCAGAAAGGCAATTGAGAAAATCATTCACGAATACTACTCAGATCTCTTCGATAGCCACGTCTAGTTTCCGTCATATGAAATAAAGGAGGATGGATATGTTGTACCACCAATTCTCCCTTCCGAAATCCGACGTGCCATTTCGTCGGTGAAAAATCAAACAGCACCAGGTGCGGACAGGATAAGATCTGAACACCTGAAGAACCTTCCGCCAGTCCTCGTAAACATACTGGTTCGGCTCTTCACACGTTACCTGTCTGAATGCAAGGTCCCTACTCAGTGGAGGACCAGCAAGACCGTGTTATTTTTCAACAAGGGTGACCTATACGATATCGGCAACTATCGCCCAATCTGCCTGCTCTCTGTCGTCTACAAAGTTTTTCACTCAAGTCATCCTAAACAGGATTGACAGAACATTGGACGAAGGACAGCCATGTGAGCAAACAGGGCTTCGAAAAGGATTTAGTACGATGGACCACATCTACACGATAACAAGGCTCATTGAACTATCGCGAGAGTACAAAAGACCTCTTTGTCTCACTTTCATCGATTTACAGAAGGCCTTTAATTCAACTGAGATAGAAGCAGTTATGGAAGCCCTTGATAGTCAAGGAGTCCCTACTCAGTACATAAAGATTCTTCGTGAGCTGTACAAAAAATTTCACAACCAAGATATCACCATTCTACAACGATATTAACATCAACGTCACAAGAGGGGGTCAGGCAAGGCGACACGATGTCGCCAAAATTATTTACCGCCACCATCAAGAACGTCATGCGAACATTGGAATGGTACGACGCGGAAGTGAAAATCAATGTTCCGCAATTACACCATCTTCGCTTTGCTGATGACATCGTCCTTATAACACCAAACATTAGCCAAGCGGAACGTATGCTCGCCGACTTTGATAAAGCCTGTGGAAAGATTGGTCTTGGACTAAATCTCACAAAAAACGATGTTTATGAGGAACGGAGTGGTTACCCTATTCACGGACAACGGGATGAATATGTCCGAATGCTCCAGTTAACTTCTATGTTGGGAAATCAAAATGATGAACGACTTAGCTCCAGAGTTGAGCGGGGGGAACGAGCACCTTATGAAGCTTTCAAGACCATCGAGGATGGAGCGAATAGAACAAAGAATTGTCTTGACGTACACGTCAGAAAGCTGGTCGATTCATAAACAGGACGAATAATCACTGTCTTATTGAACGCGCTGTCGACAGGACTATACTAGGAGTATCCCGTTTCACACAAGTAAGGGAAGGGATCCGAAGCTCCGATCTGCGTCAACGATCAAAAATCAAAGATGCCGTTCTGTACGCCAAACAGTCGACGATAAGGTGGGCCGGACAAGCAATGCGTATGAACAACCAGTAGACATGAGCCGTTAATGACAGGATTTCTCGAGGTGTCAAACGTACGCAGGAAGACTCACCGACCCGATAGTAAGAGTTCTTCACGTAAATCGTAGAAGGAAGAAATGGTGCTCAAGGAGTTCCTAGGAAGGGAAGAAACCACTGGAGTACTCTTGCACTCGACAGGGAAAAAATGCAAGATTTATCGGCGCCCACTCGAGTCACGAGAAGGTCAACGGGCGACAAGTGATGCAGGTGATGACCGATGTTTGACCAAAATCGGTGTTCTTAACCTTCTTCGTGTTGAAAACGGAGTGAATACACGATACCTAATATGAGTAAAACCGGCTAAGAAAGAAGGAAAAAGTAGGACGAAATCGGAAAAATTCATGATGACAACACATATACGACGACCCGTTCCAGTGTGGGAGTGTGGGGATACGTGATCGATGTGCTCCACTTTTGAACTGATTCTTCCCTATCACCTCGGAATTTGAGTGATAAGAATGCAGATTTCCCTCTCTAGCCCGAAAAATACGAAAGTTTTGGGAAATAGGAGGCATGTATAATTTATACGACGCAAAAAAGAGAAGCGAGAGATTAACGCATAACACGCGAAGCTGGTTTTTTTGACAACTGACCATAATTCTTCGACTACTGGAGCATTTTAGAGATCGAAACCTTTACAGCAGAACGTTTTCTCTACCACCTTAACCATATATTCAGTTCAGTGAAGTGTTACTCGAGTTTTAAGCAGGTTCATAACGAAAAAATTCTTTAAAAAATGAAAACGTAATTTGAAATTTTAGAGCTTCCAATACAAGAACAGCGATAGCCAATATGAACGATAGAATAAAAAAAAGGATAAAGCCCTCGGATAAAAGATCAATCCCTGAGGAATGCGCCATGCATTCGACTTCATTCAGCATCGTTTGGAGGTGATTGATTGCATATCTGGCCTTTACAATGACTCACGGTGGCCTACCGATGTATCGAGCCAGTGCTGCTACTCTCCCAGACAAGTCTAGCAGCAATTTGCCGACCCCGGAGGAATGGAAGGCTTGGTGGACCAGAGGGCACAGAGGTCGATCCCATGCGTGTTGCAGGGCGCCTCCGACCACTGCGCTACACGCGCCACGATACATTTGGGAATTGCTTTGATACATAGATCCCTCCTCTGTTCATTTGCATTCGAAACACTAGCATTCACGAAAAAAAACCTGTTTTCTGAGATCCGGAGAACAAGGATATTTTTTTAGACGACCCGACATCCCAAGTTGTGCAGATCCCAGCACTTGCGTTTGATATGCTTCCTCGCGTCTATCATTCACAAGGGTCTTCCAACTTAGCATTTGGGTTCGGCTACTGCTTGAGGATTTTCGTCTTCTTCATGGAAATGGCTCAACGCTGGCCTAGGCGATTGTCTTTGGAATCTTGGAATAGTCATGCTAGGGCGTCCCAAAGTCTCCATCACAGGCAGTCGCCAGCTTTTGTGGATTGAAGGGAGTGCGTTGATCCCAGACAAGTCCAGTACCAATTTCCTAACACAGGAAGGATAGGAGGGCTGGTCTTCCAGGACGCGGCCGAACTACTTGCTTTTATTGCAACTGATAAAGAACAAAATACTCGACACACATCGGTTTAAAGCAAAAACGACTATTATTTTTGCATAATACGCATGGAAATCAACACATATAGTTTTGGATATGTTAATGATTATGATTGGCCATCCATTTATTAGCGGTGGAAAGAAGCTGTTCTCGGACCACGATAGGTCGAACATCTTTTGTGAGGGAGCTGTCGATTGAATACGAAATCTGTACCAAACAAAACTCTGAAAAAAATAAAATGAAAGAAAAAGATGGGGAAAAGAATGAAAGGAGAAAAAAAGACAGTCATATATGACTCATTCGATCCACCGTGTCGCGACTATGACATCGCGCTCCGGATGTCAACTAGTTTTGATAACGCCAAATCCATGAATGAATGGTCTAGTCGAAGCTGTGAGCGGACGGAAAGATTGCACAAGTGTTTCTCATGGAAAAGAAGATCGAAAAACTGCAAGATATCGCTGCCTATGGTTTTTATCAAAGAAAGACCACTGAGAAGTCCAGCTTGCCACTTCCATCAACTTCATCATCGCAGGATTCGGCGGATGTTTTTGTCGCAAAATGAAATCTCTTCAAATTATGGAGCTCTTCAGCGAAGTGGAAAGGAAATAAGAACGGGAAGAAGAAGTTCTACGTCCATTGAGCCTCTTGAAACGATGGAATGAGATGAAGTGAGAAATGAAACCAATGCGAGACGGCTAGCGGCGTTAGCCGCAAACCTCTCAAACACGTAACGAACGGCCGACGTTCGACTTTGACTGGCTGCCGCGTTGGACGCACCTTTTTCTATTGTCGCTGCAAAAAACGCAGAACTCGTCCGCGATCTAAACACGGCAATGCTGGTTTCTTGATAGTAAAAGACAAATTCTCCGTGGATAGAATAATAGTTAGAGAACGTCACAGAGTTATAGAAGAAGCCTTGCTTTATCCATCTAAGGATATACATGTCCTTGTTCCTACATTTTGCTGTGGTTCACAATCCGAACGCACCGTTGGTAGCGTTTGGCAAGGCTTCATATAACCTATGTTGAGGTCTGAAGCACCTGTTCTTGAAACTCGATGGCTGACGATTCAGTGACTTCGCCTTCTTCAGACAGACTCATCGAATGCTGTTATGCATCGAACATTAAACATTGTTATTAATCACATAGGAACCACACACAGGTGCTCTCCCTCACTGCGAAGGAAAACGGCTCTGAAGAAGACAAAGTCGCCGGGAAGTTAGTAGTCGGATTTCAAGAACACAAGATAACAATCTCGTTCCAGCCCACAAGGGAGAGTTGGTAAGATTTCAAAGAAAAAAGTAATGATAAAGTTTGTTGAAAGACGCGCATTCAAATCGCTTTATACATTTAAGTATTTTTTATAGTCTCTAGTTCATATGATAACTTACTTACTTGATACTTGAACGGCCCATCATCACTAGTTGTGCGGGCTCCAGCATAATCACCATTTTTCGGAGATTTGCTGGTTAAGCCACTGTGGTTCCCCTGTAATCCTGAGGACAGCCTGGCCAAAGTCCGCTCCAGGTCGTCACCACGACAGGCAGTCGCAGCCCTTGTGGATCAGAGCGAGATTTACCACCATGCGACTTTGATACCAGGACGGTGGTGAATCCTGGTATTGGTTTACTCCTAGCTAGGCTTCCTGATGGAAACGCCGGACTTCTCAGCTTGGGAGACTCTGCCGGGAAGACGAATCCTCCCGCTGTACATCGCAGTCCGGCACCCAGGAACACCTCCCAGCCACGATGAGGCGGTAAACCGAAGGGAGGAATTCATATGATAATTGTGACTCATTATAAAAAATTAAAAATGAGAATCCTACGAATTATTGGTCGGAAATCCAACTTTATATGTCCTAACTAACGCATTACGCGGATTTGCTAAGATCTCCCGGTAATTTTCGGTAACTAGATGCTAGAGTTTCGCAGTGGTCGGAGGCGCCATGCAACACACACATGGAACTGATCCCGGCGCCTATGGCTCACCAAGCCTTACATCCCGTGTCAGCAAATTGTTACCAGACCTGTCTGGGAGGATAATAACACTGGTTCGATACATCGGTAGGCCACCGCGAGTCATTGTAAAGGCCAGATATATATTCAATCACCTCCAAACGATACTTAATGAAGTCGAGTGCATGGCGCATCCCTGAGGGGATGGATGAACACCGAAAGGTTTTTTTAGCTTTAGAGGGCTCGTATAGTTGATGCCTTGACAGATCTGCAGAAGAGACTTTGATCTATCATTCTAAGGGAAACTAGTAGTTTCTTTGATGATTAGTTTGTTTTTGACTTTATTTAAAATTAAAAATGCTGTAAATTCATTTCCATCATACTCTAGATTTCGACATTCTTCACTTTGACTGATTAATTTCACTATGAATTGAGATGTGACCGGGTGTAACTGGTTCCGGGTATGTTCTGCAGCACTGGTCAACCAAATGGTTCAAAAACTGAGAAACAAGAAGCTAGAGATGTGGAGGGTCACGTTTAGCCTCTTGTGGTTTCAGTCGATGAGCCTAACGAAGGCGAATCTGAGAAAACAGTTTAAACAGAAAATCGGTCCTTGGAAGATGAAAGTGTTGGTTATGTCAATGGTTGTGGGGTGGCTCTGCAATGTGATGCCTTACAAGATGCTGATCATCCACCACTGTGAATTTGGGATGCATCCATAAATCCTGCCTCAGTGCACAAAACCAGAAGACTTTTATAAAATATTTATAGCCGATACTCGTCAGATGGTTACCTCTTAGCTCTTAGAGGGAGAGCCGCCTTATGCCATATATTCTACATAACCGGTGCAAGTGCGGACTGGAGTTCAAACCGTGCTCGAAATTTAGCTAGATCTGAAGAATTTTTTGTATTTGCTGGTAACTACCCTTCCATAAATGGAGATGTGGAGTACAATGTAGTGATAAAGACTATATCAGATTTGGCAGATGAAGAAAGGCAGCTGCACACCGATAGTTGGTACATAAGTCTTCTCTTGGCTGACGACTTACTTTGAAGAAGGGTGCATCCTATCGACAACTGTAGGAAAAAAACAGGAAAGGACATCCCAAGCAATTCATTCATCGAAAGCTAAGTAGTGGACAGCAAGTTGCCAGCAGAGTGGGAGTGGTACAGTGGTGTTGAAAACTAAAGATAGAAAGAACTTTATTATTACGCTGTCCACAATTCACGACGCGATTGTCTACCTTAGCTCCGCAGGTGATTGAAGGGCACAACCAGAGAAAGTCCTTTCTAAACAGAAGCGACGAGATGACGAACTACTGCCCATACGTTAAAAGGACTAGGAATTAGCACTCGCATTTCCGCTTCTTCGTGTATGACTCACATCTTCTTTCAGCCTTTGTTTAGCTTCGTACGTACAGAATAAACATATTCGGTATGACGTTCTATATGAACTTTTCTGATTGTAGGTAAGAACTGAAGATTTCTTGCGATTATTGGCTTTGTTAGAAACAGAGGTTGCATATGAACGTTATACGTAAAAATTGCAAGCTATATGTGAAGACTGTAGCGCAGTGCTCGGAGGCGCCCTGCAACACACGTGGAATGATCCTCGCGCCCATGGCCCACCAAGCCTTCCATCCCTCCGGGTTCGGCAAATGGGCACCAGACTTGTTTGGGAGGATAGCAGCACTGACTCGATAGATTGGTAGGCCATTGTAAGTTATTGTAAAGGCCAGATATGCATCCAATCAGCTGCAAACGACGCTTAATAAAGTCGAATGCATCCTGCATCCCTCAGGGGATTGATCAACGCCGAAAGCTTTACCCTTTACCATTTTATGTAAAGACTAATTAATTAATGTTAATTATATATGGAATACACATATTGTATATATGTATAACGCATACATTATAGGGTTTAAGAAGAATGCTATTGAGGACGTTTAAAAAACAGTAGAAAGAATCCACAGCTGTAAAGGCAAGCTGTGTTGAAACATGTTGATGAACGCTGCACACAATATGAACATCTAATCACTTCGAAAAGGCCTCTTTAATAATCTATCATTATCATCTTGTAGTAGCGAAAAGTTGTTTTTAAGCGGGGATTCCAGCGTTTAAGTAAATGATACGCTCTTCAGTAACAATGGTCCCTCGTCGCAAAATGAACTGGTTCAGAAGGAGGTCTTTTTCGTAAAATATTCAGTGAAGAGAATAACTTTTCATCGACCACGTCTGATAAGACATCCGTGCTGGACAGGATATCTGGTTGGTTCAAGGACTGCGATAAAGAAGCCGTGTGTATTAAAACAAACCGCTGAGGAGGAGCTCTGGTTCGATCCTGCACCAGGCCAACGAGGTTTCCTGTCACTTCAAGTGGAAATAGTGGTACAAAACCTATCTGGAAGGTATATTAATTATAAAACGCCAGAACCCCGTAACACAGCTATCTCCAAATTCCAGAAAGAACAGACTTGACCAGCACTCAACGAAATTCATTGGAAAAACCAAAAATCCTCAAGCAGCAGGCAAAACCACGCGCAAATCCCAAGACTTTAGGGGATGATAGATGCAAGGGAACGAATCGATTCAAGTACTGGGATTCGCGCAGCGATATCTTGTCATGTGAGGTAAACAAATAACAAGCAAATACACATCCAGTGACCTCTACGATGCTGCAAGTCGTCATCCTTAGGGAACAGCAAACGCCGAATCGTTTACTATTTTATCCCTTCAGGTGCTTGAAACCAACGTGTACAAGGACAGAATTTTCGCAGTACAGATACCAGACAGGTGAAAACAAAATCAATTCGCCGTTAGCAATTGTAATATTGTAGAAGAATATTGTTGAGAAAAAATGGATTGTATAAGGTGGTCTCATAAACAATGGCAGTGTCGCTTTTCTTGGTCATCGTTGGCATTCGATTAACACAAATTCGCCTAGAAGGAGGAACTCTTGCATAATAATCTAAAGCCAAACCTGGCACTGACATGTAACATTAATGTAAATGTGCAGAATTTCATTCTAAAAAAAGTATCGGTGTTCAAAAGAGAAAGGCAAAACAAGTAGTTTTCTTTCCGAACAACTCCGTGAAAACTTCGTGTCTGCATGGTGACACGTGGCAGTCTTCAAAAAACATGAGCGATCATGAATATGGATGTGAATGGGAATGGACGTGACTACCGCCACACGTCAGAGAACCGTTTCTTAACCAACAACGCCCTACATGTATTGCATGTATTGGCTGCAATGCATGTTTGGAGGGAGGAGCGAAGTGGGCGAACTGCATCACTTCAATTCATTTCGTTTTCAGTCAGCTAGTTTGCCGCCAACAGCCTCTCTGCCAGACTTTTTCCATTTGATCGACACCTTATCCAAAGCAAATGTTTCGCCAGGCATAGACCATGAGGACTTATCCTTCACACTTGATAACCTACAAGAACTTGTTCGTCGGACGAGTTTAAGCGACTTCGAGAAACTTTCTCTGGGAAGAGTTTATCAACGACAAAGATTACTACCGATAAAGATGGCACGAAGACGTCTCTTCTGCCATGCTTGAACACTGAACTTCAACAATTAGGGACATCTTTTCCGTTGTGGCAAGATGATAACTGGTAAGCATGATAGATGACTGATGAGACATTCCCAGAGTGGGTCGGTGTTCAGAGAGTGTGGGCTGATCAGTGTCAGTGGAATTCAGCACGGTTTCTCTTCTTGCAGTATCTAACCACCAAGATTTATAAAGCATGCTTGAAACGCTTCTCAAAAAAAATTGTCCTATAATCTACAGTTTAGAATCTACACATACACACAACTTAACCAACCTACATAGAGCTTTAAAGCACGTAGTTTGTAAAAGTTTTGCACAATAGACACATCCCACAGAGAGTTGACATTCCTTATGTATAACTTCCAATCCTTGCATAAATCCAACCACTTTTACATTGAACTTGTAAATCTTACACACATTCAACAAATTTTACGTCCTTGTTTGCAGCTTTCAATCACCTGAGGTCTTGATTAGCTCACGCAAATGGCCCCGTCATGAACTGTAGACATCATAATAACGTTCTTCTGCTCTTCCCACTTTAATATCATTATACCGCTCAGATAGTGTTGTGCTATTCAACACATTTCAGCCAATTCGGAAGCCATTTCTTGTTCTTTCTACAGATGGCAATGAAGTCAATCCTCCACTGCACTAAATTCTCAACCAAGGTAAAACGACTGTACGATTTACTGATATAGAGATGCCTCCCTTTCCCCAATAAATCGAGCATAATCCCCAAAACTATACAATGATCTTCACGTTCAGTTACTAAGGGATCGCTGCGGCTATACATCGAAATTCTGGATATCTAGCCTCCTCTACTTCGCAGTTTAAATAGCTTGAGCCCGTACGTGTTTTTAATGTGTTACATACTGGCGTGACCAGACTCAAACTCAAACCAGTTCAAGGTACTCCTCAATGCGCAAGTATTTCCCAGTCTTGTATATTCACCTTCCAAATCTATCTCTTGCCAAAAAATACGAGATGCTAGAGAATGGCATACAACACCACGTTTGGAACTCCAATAATGTATTAACTATAATAGTCTCATCGTTCCTACCATAAAGCAGAAATCGATGCATCTTTAGATTTCAACACTTGTTTGTTTAAAATTTTCAAAGCATGTATTTTAAAAACCACAATAAGTGAAGCGATCAAGCAGAATCTCTCAGACTAGTTCCTAGATCTTAAAAGCTGGCTTGCATTAAATCTCGGTAACAATAATCAGCAATCCTCTACGTTATGGAGGGGATACGAGGTTGGTATAGAAGTCTCTATTCGGATAATATTTCGACGTATTGGTCTTCCTCAGAGCCGCGTTGATCCAAGTCGGTGGTCCACAGGTGGTCGCTGTCGCATCGAGTCGAACCCAGTGAGATGAGCACTGCTGGAACAGGGAACTTCACTCGGTGGTGCCCTTTTATACAGGACGGATGTTGGTCGGTTCCGCTCATCGAATATGAACTGCTTTTTAGCAGACAATGCGAACCTGTAGCAATCGGTACCTCATTCGCTGGCACGTGGGCACATCAACTAGATGCCATACTCTTCTTGTAGAAATGGCATGTTAGAAGAAAATTTCTCACTCAACTGAATAGTACGCAAGCCTGTAGTTTCTTAAGAGGCATTTCGCTGAAGACTAAGGTATCACCAATCTGTTCCGCATCTGTTGGCAACAAAGTTGATCGATCAAAATGTAAAGCGTCAGAGTCGACATGTCGTAACCAACGCAGCATAATTTTTATTCCATCATCGTCAAAGAGGCATAATTTTATTCCGTCCTAGCCTTCTGGAACCCATGAACGTCGTTAGTCGGACAGAATCCAATGTTACGTGCATATGAGATCGCGACAAAGCGAAGAAGCGTTCTCGTCCGGTAGAAGAAACGATAATAAACAACTCTTTATTTTTGTTCGATTCATTCAGCACCCACCTTTCAACGTTTCAGTTCGGTCGTATCGCGGAATCACGCCTAGAAGTTTACTCCCAGTTCTTCTTCAACCTCTGAAACTAACGAGCCCGGATGTACTTCAGCTAACGTCTTCAAAAAGGGCGGGTGTAACGCATTTATCGGAGACGTCCTGCAACACACATTGAATCCATCCCAGCGCCCGAGGCACACCAAGCTATCCATCTCTCTGGGGTCGGCGAATTGGTGCCAGACTTGTCTGAGAGGATGGCAGCAGTCACCTGGTACGTCAGTAGGCTACTGCGAGTCATTGTAGAAGACACATATCCATCCAATCACCTCCAAAAGATGCTTAATGAAGTCAAATACATGGCGCATCCCTCATGGTTTGATCAATGGCGGGACCTTTTATTTTTAATGTCTTCAAATAGTCTGTTTTCTATAATATCAATTCTGTGCACAAATGTAAAAATGCTATTAAGAACCTTCATGTTCAAATTCACAAAAAATTGTCACAACCTGTCTTCACTTCCACTTGAGTCACCCAGAATCAGAACAAAGAAAAGGCAAAACTACGTCATCGCATGTTGTAACGCTCAAGGTCTGCTTCGAATCGACCCTAAACCGAGCTTCCCATCTCTACACAGTCGGGAAAATGGGTGCCAGATTTGTCTTGGAAGCTCACCCAATCCGAAAACGCCGGTGACTCCCT